>PNEQ01002689.1:39821-60677 GCA_003012365.1 Medauroidea extradentata | reverse complement strand
ACTAATAAAAAAAAAAAAAAAAAAAAAAAAAAAAAAAAAAAAAAAAAAAAAAAAAAAAAAAAAAAACACAGTGGATAAAGACATTGCAGGCTACAATGACATGCTCATAAAATTAAAGAATAAAAATTATTTGAATTTTAAAAAAATGCTGAAACTGAAAATAAAAATTAAAAAAATTAAATATATTGAGGTAAAAACATACCTCTGCTCGAGAAAACCTGGTCACATGGCTCTGCAAACTTACCTAACCGCCGCAGCTCTCTTAAGGGCGTTCCAGACAGATAAAACCTAATGTTGTATTTGTATCAAACAGTGTTGGTTTTGAAGACGTTATTTGGGAGTATGTTATCCTATTACGTTATATATATATATATATATATATATATATATATATATATATATATATATATCTGAGCTAATTTTGCCATCATATAATTTCAGAGCCTAAATTTGCATATTTTTAGTTCATACACCCCGTGAAAACCAACCAACATAATGAAACTAAATAATTCACAGTAAAAGTACATGTCACTGGTTAGGGCTTAACGTATATAAAACACATTCAAACAATGTTTTGAATTTTTTTTTAAATTCTGATATTGGGAATTATTTTAGTTACATTTAAAAATTATTTCGTTACATTCAGAAATGTTTTTTTTTAAATACAAAAAAATATTTTTTTTTTTACTGAGTTGTTGCCTTTCCCTAACCTCTAGGCGCAAGTAAGGTCAATTCTACTACAGGTTAGAAAGATCAATGTTATAAGTTTGGCACAGGGAAAATTTCTGCCACTTGAGCGCTGGTATCGCTAATGCACCAAACTCACCAATCACAGAGATTTCCTGAATTTTAAGTTATATTAAGTTGATAATTTAAAACGCGAAATCGGTTTCTTTTCACTTTAAAAATAAAGTAAATGACTAATATAATTTCAAAGTTTATTTATATTTAATTTTACTTCGGTTTCGTATTTTTCTGGTCACTTAACGATCGAAGCGAAACTAGTGGCAGAAATTTTCCCTGTGCCAAGCTCTCCCATAAGAAAACGTATTTTCTTTCTAACCTTAGTAGAATTAACCTTAGCGCAAGTAACTGAACTGACGTGCAGCATTCTCGCCAACAACTCGCGTCTATGAGACATTCAATGGCAAAGCTATCACTTTATGATGTAATGTTAAAGTTAAAGGTGTATTGGACACGCCTATACCTTTTAATAACACTACGCCAAAATTGCCATGCCTAAAACGGACCGCAAAAACTCTCATTTTCGCAACTATCTGCTTAGGCCTGTGCTTTAATTAGTAGCAATGAACCTGAAATGGTATACTCATCTCTAACGTACTTTGAATGATGTTACTATACTATAAATCATTCGGGATAAAATGGGCACTAAAATTTTAACTTTTGAAAAATATCACTAGCCGTTACTATATAGCATGTAACATTACCTAACTTTAGTTGCCTTACTGCTTGTGTCGTTGGCAGCAAATATACGCAATATAGTTCCGTGCATTTTTATATTTAAACATAACACTGAAACTTATTTAACCGAAATCGACATAGCCTACTTGTATTTTGAATTTTTTAAAATCAAACTTTATAGGTTCCTACCGACTTACCTTGCACGCGTAAACGTCAAGTGACGTGTCCAGAGAAGTTAGACATTCCTCGTCGTTAGCCGTTACGCGTGGAAAGATAAAGAGTTGCCTGGAAACAGAACTTTAGCAGGGCTTTTTTGAGTTCTCACTTTATTCCGAATCTCCTATAAGCGAGTGTCACTCATCCGCGGAAAAAATTTCCTAATAATATTGTAACGGCCGAAGTTCCATACTCCTGCTCTGTGGCCAGGGCAGGCAGCCTTAATGTAACTCCGTGTGATACCACTTCTTGTTCTCAATGCTACAGATTAGAACACGATGATTAAATTACATAACAATACATTTACGGACAAAGTGTAGCACTTAAGTATTACAGTTGGTCCAAAGGAACATATTAGTAGTCTGGTAATCGAGTTCCTGAACATCAAGTATATGTGCGTTTTGTCGCAATGAGTCCATTGTGTTAGTTTTTTTTTATTCGCTTCTTCAAGGTGTCTGTGTTTCTGCTGTGTCGTATACGTCCATTTTTTTTTGTCGTGCGTTATGTTTTGTCTGTTGTTTCGTACTTACTGACGGAATTCCTTTTGTGGAATAATCTGAGTTATTATTTTTTTCTTTGGTTTGTTTTTTGTTGCTTGGGTGCTCGTTTGTGTTGTTTCCTTGTAGTATATGTTTGTCCTTGTTTGCCAGTTGTGAGCAAGTATATTTTGTTTGTTTACTTGTACCTGTATGTATTGTCTGGTTGTTTGTGAGACGCAATTTGCTACAATGGCGTATGTCCAAAATACTTATTTAGTCTGTAAAGTATATGTTCGTTGTAGAGGGAGGGGGAGAGGCGATTCTCTTTGAACCTGACGTAACGTGACGCAAGAAAATGAACGAGGTGAGAAGGGAATGAATGCTTTATGTGACGTAACTTGAATGATAGATCTCTGAGACAACTTGTCGCTGGTGTTTTCCCTTTCTCCTCTGTTAACAGCTAACGCCAGTCAAAACACCTCAAGATATCCACATGCAATTCACAACAAGTGCTTGACATCAACCCTCATTGTTACCATACAGTGAATAAACAAACTGGATGGAACATGACGTCACAAATGTGTGGCCAACAACGTGGTCTATTTGTCGTACAGTTATCAAGTTTGGATGAAAGTGGGCGAATTATGGTTTTAGTGTTCCGTGCATACCTTGGGTTAATAAAAGACACTAATATAGGCCGTTCACGATAAAGTGAGCACTTCATAAAGTTTTCTTTCAGTCGTTATAGAGTTATCATTACAATTTTTAATGTTAAAACTTCCATGTAACTAAAACCCAGTGTAAACGTTTCAATACTCTCAAAAGTTAACATCTATTGGCCCAATAAAACATATTTTAAATAATTACAAGTTCTGCTGAGTGCTCAGTTTATAGTGAACCGCATATAAGTGAGACACTTTCAAATTACCTGCATTTTCCAGGTTTTCTCTGGCCAATTTTTAATTCCCTGATATTTCCAGGTTTTTCCTGACCACTTTCAAATTACCTGACTTTCCCAGGATTCCAGACCTGTAGCAACGCTGTGCTAGTACTTCTCTTAAGCGCTGACGAACACCTCTTCACTTGTACAGGGTTCCTGCTGGCTGACGAGGGCTACGACGTCTGGCTCGGCAACCTGAGGGGCAACGCCTTCGCCAGGAACCACACACGCCTCTCTCCCAACCAGAAGGACTTCTGGACGTTCACGTCAGTATTACCTGCAGTCGCTGCCCGGCACGGTATCTATGCAGCTATACCATGTTTTAATAGCTCTTCCCCTTACAAATGTAGTCGTACACAGGATAGCAGGAAACATGTTACATTCAAGCAACACGTTAGACTCGCATTCGAAAGGACCTAGGTTCGATTCCAAGCCACCCTGATTTCGCTTTTCTATGGTTTTCCGAAACCGCTCCAGCTGAATACTGTGATGGTTCCTTAAAAAAAAATACATGCGCCACGGTGGCCAAATAGCCAGACCATTCGCTTCCCACCCAGGCGATCCGGCTTCGATTTCCGGCGGGGTCAGTTCCCCGATTTTCGCACGTGGGAATCTTGCCGCTGGTTGGCGGGTTTTCTCGGGAATCTTCCATTTCCCCTCGTCCCAACATTCATACTCACCGCATGCCACCCCTCACCAGCGTTTAAGACGACGACGTTAAGCGCTGAACAAAATCTCTCAAACACTCTTTGAAAAAGACCACGGCAGATACCGCTTCTGTACTTGTGAAAATTAATGTATAACCGTTTCTTAATGACTTCGATATCGACGAGACGAACCCAGTAATAATAAAAACAATAGCTTTCAAATAAATCTTTCAAGGAAGACAACCGCCATATTGGAAATCGAGAACACAGGAGTCCCAGCCGTCTTTGCTGCGTCGGCACTACCTACAGTGCTAGAACGTTTCTTCGCGATATTTTCGATAAGTGCCGACATAAATTATCCAACAATATTAGTGATATTACTTATTTTCCGGCAATTTCTGGAATAATAATAACAAACAACTTTGTGTACATAGGCTGCTGTTCTCGCTTTCAAAAATAGCCGGGATGGAAAAGAAAATCGAAACTGTTTTAAATGAATACAAACTGTTATCAGTTTTAATCGCTTTTTTTTTCATTCAATAACGCAGAAGTTACCTGCAGATTGATTAAGGCTCCACAAACACAAAGAACGAATGGCATTTCAGCAAAAAATATCTAACATTGTAGCATGCCCTAATTCCAAGCCATATCTTTTTTTCTCGTCGTAATACGTTCATACAGGCTTTACTAAGGAGCCTGCCTACCTTGCCTTTGAACTGCGTTATTGTGCACTTGGAATTCTTCCCTGACATGATTTACGAGTCCCATGCGTTCACCTATAAAATTTTAATAAGGCGTTTGAGGAACGACACGATGAGTCATGATTATGAAATATTACTTTGCAGCCGCACTAAAATAGCTGAAATTTCTTTTTCAAACACTCAAGTCGCCAATTAGATACGTCATACGAGTACGAGTGGAGAATCTGAGTGTGATGCTACAAATTACAGTCGTGCTATTTCCAAAAAACCGAAACATGCTAAAATTAACTATCTGAATTTAGGTACTCATTATGAAACCAAAATAAGGATTAATTTAAATAGCTTTAAATTGTGCAAGACTGTTTTGAATTTTTAGTATACGGATATCTTGCTATCACAGCAGGTATTTTTTTTAATGAGTTGAGAACCATAACTAGTTTAAGACACTGTAAAATTTATATGATATACAGGAGGTCACCCCCCTCCCCCCCGGGCTATTTTTAGCTGATATTTCCCCGAATCACAACGACAAACACTACTCTATAGTAAAATTGTACTCAATGGTATCCACTGTAACTTTTTTATTAATATATTTTGTTTTTCAAGCTCTCTTTGAATTATTTAGGCACCAATAGAGTAACTTCTGAAAAAAAAAATTTTTTTACCACCCTACACTACCCCCTCAAATATTAATGGCGTAATTTGCGCCGTTGCCCCCCCCCCCTCCCAGCGTTCTTATTCCATTGTGAGCACCGCGGTGGTACAAATAGTTATATTGAGGTTAATTAAGGAGTAAACGGAGCGGGCGTTTAAAGTGGTCTTGGTAACCGTGGACCTCCTGTAGAGGCGCGGGTGGTCGCCTTGAGTTTCGGCAGCCCTGCTGGGACATGTGAGGCCCGGGTTGCATCAGGGCGGCCCGCAGGCGGGGCCCTACTAATGGCGCGGCGGGCGCTCGCACGACCGTGTCGCGCACATCCTAGGCAGGAGCTGGGAGGCGGGCGGTTGCGAAGGGAGTCCCCTCCCCAAGATTCTCAAGGCCGCCGGCGGGCCTCCAGTGACGTTGCGCCAGGCGGCCAAGCTCGCGGTGTTGCAAGCGAGCGCGCTGCCAGAACCCACGACGATCTGTCAGGCCAGTACAGTATCTTTTCCTCTGCAATTACTCGCACAAATGACACCACGAACTTATACAAGGTACCAACAACCGCAGAGACAGTAATTCCGTACTTAATTTGACACGTAGAATATACTCCAGTGTTTAACTGCAGCTTGTTCACTCGCTAACACAGTCACCACTGCTCATTCAACTAAAATTAAAATGTTGCCAGCTTATCTGTGACGGCAGCAAATGTAGCAGACACAATGATTAGAACTGCCGCAATGTCGAGCCCTATTTATTGTTTGCTGAATGTAAACTCATGCAATAGGTTAATATTAATATTTTTGAAAACACACCAGTGGGCTGTTATGTAGGCCCTTTAGCCAGATAAAATAGTTTTCCATTATTAAAAATTCCACCACAGCATAAAATACTTGCAGTTAAAAGGATATTAGGAAATTAATGAAAGGGTATTTGGTTAAAAACCCAGCTTCTTTCCGTTTCAGTTTATGAGCAATATTGAGCTAGAACACCCACATATTCAGACAACATAAGTGTAAAGGAATGTTCTTCATGAACTTTTTTAATGTAAAACGTAACAATTCGTTACGAAACTACTCAAACAAGTTTTAAAAATTATTTTTTTCCAGGAACAAATCCACAAGTTAAAATTCATATGACTCGAGTCATAAATGAAAATGGCTGTATTGTCCAGCTTCAGAAATATCACTAGCAGCAAAATAACCAAAGTGATCTCTCGCACCAAGTTTCATAGCAGTTATGTACTTGCACACAAGAATGATGGCAAAAGGTGTGTTGCCAAGGGCACCCATCTTAAAGATTATAAATGGAGGCCAAGATCATAATATATGTTTAGGTCAACAGGAATGGATGTAGTCTGTGTATATCTTTGTAGCCACTGGCATATTTTGACACATGAAACCACGTTGATTACGAAACTTATCAAACTGCAAATAGCTTGCTATACATTTTATTAAAAACAAAACTAAACACATTGTGAAACATCTGTTAGGGGGGGGGGGGCTCAGCCCCCTTCAGTAATGGGCGCCCTTGTGTGTTGCTATTGCTACTATGATATATCTAGCTGCTGCCTTTCTTTTACCTTTTGGTACATAACAAGGCCAATAGTTTTACGTGTCAATAGCTCAATAGGTACTATGACATATTGCATAGTAACGGCATATTTCAAAAATAATACATATACACATATACACGCAGGCTCAGGAACAGCCGCCCGCACGCAAAATTTTTTTAAATATAAAATAGCCACTACTTAATTTTACTTGTTGACACAAAGTAACTTTTTATTAAGTACAGTAATAGTGGAGTACTCCCATTAGTAGCACAATGACTACAGAGCTCGCCTCACACCTAAGCAAACTGGGTTTGACTTTCATCGGGGTCAGTACCAGATTTTTCTCAAGTGGGAAATGTTGGTCGACTGGTTTTCTTGGGACACACTCATTACAGAGCTTGGCAGATACCTACGGGCATAAAGTAACAAGTCTGCTCTTAGAGTGAGATGCCCTGACCTTTGGTATCTCCTATACGCTGTTATTTTTTACTCACATCAGGAAATTATCATCAAAGTCTGTTCATTATGTCTATGTTTATTTTATGGCTCTACACAGTACGAGTTGAAAAAAAAAATTCGACAGCTGTCCGGATGCCGGATTTCCACCGAAACCGGAATAGTGACTACAGTTTTTAGATTTTAGTATTTAGCTGTTCAGGTTGAGTTTAGTAACACTGCGACGTATACACTCTTCCGGTTCGGCAGATGTCCGGTACCAAACCTAAAAATAAGAGAATATTTCAGTAATGAGTAATTATTTATTGTGTGTGTGAACATATTTTTGATAATTATAAAATAAACATAGACATAATGAACAAAGTCCATGTGATGTAAATGAAACTGCAAGGAGAAAGGTATGTGCACTCGAGACACAGTTCATATACCAGATGGTACAAAACTACAAATAGCTGTGAACTTGCCTGCAAGAGCTCGTTTCATTGAGTGGTCCTACCAGCAGGAACCTACCCTCTTTGCTTAAAGCTTTACATAAGGTACTGCAGATAGCTTCTTTCCAGACAAGGCTGTTATATACCTTTATTCAAACATAACTTACAATTTAAAATTAATATAAGTATACATATTACTTACAAATTTTAAATTACATTTGAACAGGGGCATATTTTTGGACTTAATCTAGAATTAATTATTTTAAGTAACCAATTATTTTAACATATCTTTGCCAAGTTTACTACATGCCACTCTTGGTACAGTCTGTATGTTATACAGTAATATAAACATTAATAACAGCAAATTTTAGAGAGTGATGAAACTTCATCAAACGTCACATAGCCGATATGTACAAACCAATAAATCGGCGTGCTGGTTTCTTGTCAGTGACTCACTTGAACGTGATTTCAAGCAGTCACCCTATAATTTTAATAGACATTACTCTGTTCCAAAGAATAATGCACATCTCTATCTTAGCTTTGTCCAGCAATTACATTTTGAGACACAGCAGTCTGTAAAGGTAGTCTGCAATAATTTTGGTTTTGGAATTCTTTGAAATTTTGTCTATAGAAAGCACACTGTTTTGAAAATCCAATTCTATTATTGTCTGGAATACGTTTTATTTTCATAGCGAAACTGATGCATGACAAGTTTAATAGTTTCGTCAATAAATTCTTCCTTCAAACACTCTGCAAAGCAGTTCAAGCACCAAGCAAGCAACAACTTTATGTTACTTAATGCATGTATGGTGTGTGTGTCAGGTGGCATGAGATGGGTATGTGGGATGTGCCGGCGACCATAGAGTACATCATGAAAGCCCGAGGCGACACTACACCACTGCGCTACGTGGGACACTCTATGGGTGGCACAGCGCTGCTGGTGGCATGCTCAGAGCGATCCTACATCTGCTCCAGGCTGAGCGGAGCAGTGCTGATGGCACCTGGGGCCTTCCTCTCCCGCTCTCGCAGCCCAGCTGTGCACACTCTCATGCGCCTGCACGACCGCCTCTGGGTAACTACCTGCCTTCATCAAATACAGTCCAGAACAATACAATATAAGACACCGGCCAACTTCTAACAGTGGAAGCTGTGGCGACAATCATGCTAGCAGTACCTACACAGCTGTGGAGTGATATATAACAGGCCCAAGATCTTTCACAATGTCATCTTGGTGGTGTTGGGGTTTTCTGCACATTAACTTTTGCTTGCATTGATCTACTACTGTACCATAAAAACTGTTCAGTTTATAATACTACCCATTGCAAGAATAATTAAAGGATCACAATAATAAGTCATTTTAACAGATCTGTAACATATTAAACTCCTAAAATACAAATGAAACTATAAAATACTCAGTCCTCACAGTTATAGAAAAACTAAACAAATGTAGGATAGTACTTTGACTTTACACCTTGTATTCACAATCATTTTGAAACTTTTAGCCATAACTACCAGATAATGTATGTTATTCACATGTCTAAACTTGAAGTAAACTGTTTGCAGGACATGTTCTACTTATCGGGCCAGTACGAGTGCATGACGCACAACCAGCGACTGTCCAGACTCGTCAGGATGTGTGATCACAGCAGCCCCATACGTAAGATATGTGAAGGTATCTATGATGCCACACTTGGTCACTCCTACTTTGGCATCAATGAGGTGAGACTCTGATGACACTTGGCAAGTTGATTGTTGTGACTGTAGCAATGTTGTATTAAGGGGTAAGCTGCAAAATATCAGCCTTTTTAAACACCTCAAATCCTATTAAAAACATTACTTTCACAGCAAATTAATTTTCCTTGTGAGATGTTCAAGATACCAGTTCTTTTTCAATGCCAAATTTCAGCAGTCAGCTTATTGAAGTGTTCAGTATAGTTGATATAGTTTAAACCTGTATTGAAAGTTGAGGAACATAATTTTATACTGCACTTTTTCAAAACCTGTAAAATATAGAAAATTGTATGTCTCCAAATAATTCAAACAAAAAAAAAAAAAAAACCTTAGAAATATCCTGATTCTTTAAATTTTATTATCTGTTTCCAGAATTTTTAACCAGTTAACTAAGAAGTTCAGTTATTTCTAGCTTTAACTCTCTTCACAAACTGTTAAAAACTAAATCTCTCTCTATGCCATATTTGGCGATGGTTAGGTGATGTGTGCTCGCCCTTGAATTTAAGTGCAAGACTCCAAGCAGTCAGGACATGTTTGCGGGGGCTGCGGCCCCAGGAGTTTTAATTAAATGTAAAAGCGCGGTAGTATAATGTGTGTGAGAGGCACCCGTGGCCGGAACTGTCTTTTTATAATGTGTTAAATTTAATTTTGGACTAAAAACTCTTTTCTACTAAATTATTTTTTTTGTTTTCTTTCTCGCGTACGTGGCCGTAGGATGCGGGCAGTTTTAACCCCCCAAAAGTTCAATGTAATGATTTTACCGATATGGCTTCTCTGACTTTCTTAAATTATAATTAGTAACCTGCTTCATTTTTTCTGATGAGACTTTTCCTCATAAGAGCAGTTACTGGAAGCAAGCAGTAAATATGGACGGTGGTGTAAGAGATATGTACCTTCATGATATGCAACGTTAATTTAAACTAAATTCAGACAGTTTTTTCAAGTTTTTCCATTTTCAAGCCTTTCAAAGTCATCGGTTTTGGAGAAAAGTTCATAATTTTGAGACTGAGTAACGGGAAATAGTCTTGTTACGTAATAGCGGAGGCATTCCAGCTGTTGCGGACTATTTTTATGTCAACAAGCCAACTCCAAACTGCAGAACTTGTTTACCGACTCGCTTGCTATTTATTCGCAACGACCAGGGAGACCTGATATCTCTCCAAATCATTTATACACAACAATCATAAAGATTTTATTGCTCTGTGGCAGTCAGCAAATTGAAATATTGTTACGTCCAAAGGTCCTTCATTGTCCACAGATATGATCGCCCCTCTTATTTTCCCCTCTTCTTGCACTACCATCAAATGAAGTGAATAGAAACAAAATTTTAGAATAACATTTTCAGTATAAACACTGTTTTAAAACTGTGTTTTTAGAAAGACAAATTAAACATGTTTTACAAACAGAAGTTTTATAATAATATAAGTTTATATAATAAAGCAGAGTAAGCTAGGAATTTGTTAATTTTGATTCTATTCACTCCTGTGTTGCTATTTGTGCCATTTTACAGTACTCATCAGATAAAGATAGAAATGTGTGTTCACAAATTTTTAAATTTTGTTAAAAATTAACTAATTCCAAAATTTGATAACATTCTGATATTCAGACCAATCATGAAATGACATCACCTGCCATTTTTTAGTTATAAAAATAAATTGTTAAAAATTCCACCATTGCACAGTAGTTCTAAAATTACTATCCTACCATAAAAAGTATAAATCTCTTACCCTAAAATAACATATTTGTACCATAAAGGTATATCTTAATATATAAAATGAAGTGTCCTGACGCACTCACTCACTCGCTCATCAACACACAGGCCAAACCGCTAGACCTAGAACCATGAAATTTTGAGGGAAGCTTCCACTTGTCTCGTAGGCACCCACTAAGAAAGGATTCTTCAAAATTTGAAGATTAAGGGTGTTAAAAGGGGTAAAATGTGTAGTAAAAGAATCCTTGATATCTCACTAACCGGGAATGCTATCATAAATTTTTTAACTTCATAATATTGCCCAAAGAAATGCATATTCGCAAATTTTTCAATTTTGCAAAATTCAAAAATTAAGGGAGTGAAAAGCCGTAAAATGTGTTTTTCATTAATCCGTGATTTCTCCTAAACCATTTCAGATAGTGAGGTGATTTTTTTAATTTTAAAATGTTTAAGTAAACATCTAAAAAGAATTTTTACAATTTTTCGAAATTCGTCCTTGAAAGCTCTTAAAAAAATAAAACGTGTTTTAGGATTTTTTTGAAATTCGTCCTTGAAATTTTTTTTAAAAAATAAAATGTGATTTCAAATAATCATCTGTACCGCTTATACCCGTTGAAATATCGAGATGATTTTTTGATAAGAATGAAGCTTATGTAAATATCTACAAATCAAATTCAGGTTTTTATGAAATTCGAAAATTAAGTAGGTGAAAAGCAGTAACATGTTGCAGTCTCCCGAAAAAAGAGAATGATCACGGAGAAATAATTCAACAGTAGTTTCTTTTTGCCAACCTACTCATAAATAAAGCCTCTTTGGACTGTCGCCAATACATACGAAAGAATTATCACGGCATGCCTTTAACATTCACTCAGGTATTGTATAAAGTTTGTGGTGTGGAAGAGGTGGGGTTACGGGTTCGTATCCCGTGCAAGACTTTGCGATGGGAATTACTATGACATCATACGAGCATATTGCACGTGCTCTTTATACTGAGCTAAGATAGTTAATTATAGTTCACTGTTATTGAGTACGCTAGCTGTTAAATGCCTTCATCACATATTTTATGCAGAGTTACTGTTTACATTACATAATTTCACGCGGGCAACGTCGCAGCCGGCCGGCTTAGATATATTCCCCCCCCCCCCCAAAAAAAATGGTGGCACATTTTTCTAACTTCATAAATGCAGTAAGCTGTGAAACTGTTTCTTTAGTACAATTTAATTTATTTATTAAATTAAATACCAAGTTCAATACAAATTAATTTGCTGAGATTTAACTTATAGTAAAACAGAAAAAAATGTTTAAATGACTGCAAATATACATAAAGAGTATGAACTAACTACCTTACGTTACAAAAAGTTGTTAACTTAATTAAATGTTTTTGTTTTCTTACAGACAGTGGCTTTAACATTCTTTGCCCACGTTCCAACAGGTAGCTCCATATACACAGTGGACCACTTCACGCAGATAATAAAATCAGGTAATTATTTACACAACAAATATATGTCGCATCTGCTTTAGCCCTGGAGAAATGCTTTGCAGATCTGACAACACACAAACACTTCAGAAGAATAAAAAAATCTGTTCTTTTTTCTAGACATTAATGACAGTCAGACAAACAGAGTCTGATACGAGTAGCTGTCTGTCTGTGCCTTTGTCTATGTGTAATACTTGTAGCAGTACCGGTAATGTCAGTAGAAGTCCATTAAATTAAAAGACAAACACTAAAGTATACAGGCCCGTGAACAAAGAGATTGTACCACATTATGCATCCACAGAACTACGAAATGTAACTTTATACAAACTACGAAATGTAACTTTATACAAGTTATTTCTGATTGCTGTACTTGCTTTGCAGAGTGTTTGCTTTAAATGGTTCACTAACTTAGATTTCCCCATAGTAATTAATCTTACCCAACAGAAAAACATATATAACTTTTAAAGTATTTACACGAACATTATCAGAATGAAAAAAATCTTGATATCTCGACAAGTCACATTTATAAAAATACCTGAAACTGCCTAGTATTCTTTTGTAGAATGTCTCTTCACTTGCAGAGCGCCTTATTTAAATGAAAATTACGACAGCTAACTAGGTTCAAGCTATACAGACATTTCAACTAAAACATTCACCCCCTTAGGAGCTGAATTTTGGAAACCTGTCTTAGTGCTTGCCTATGCCGTACAGGGAACCCACCCATAAAATTTAACATTCCTAGGTACAACGGCTTGGACTATGCTATGATATGTCATTCAGTGTTCTCTCTTAAATATATGTTTTATGCAGCAGCGACTACCGATTTTGTTGTCAGGAGACATAACTTTATGAAAGACACCATGTACAGTTGAACAATTTTTCTGTTTTCCATTCATCAATACCCTTAACCTAATGTACAGTATCTATATTTCAAACAACTGATAAGAGTCACTTGAGGGAATGCATGGTACTCATTAGTGGTTAAATAAACATCCACATTAATATCAATACAAAGCAAATAGGCTAAACACTCAACAAAATGCAGAAAAAAAAAGCTCTCAAATTGTTTCTAAACCACAAACCAAATACGTACACTATAGCTTGTTTGTGTGAAGTACACACTTTTCAAGATTCCATTAAAAGACATGGTAATATAAATAAATACAACTCGTTAAAGCCTAAGCCATTAAGGCCATGACCTTTCATTTATTTAAACAATTGCAAATATTTTGTAACCAAATGCTTTGAAAAAATTTGAGACTGTGTACGGTAATATGATACACAATTTTGCCAGAGAAGTTTTTGAAATAATGTACTGTTTGTTAGCAAAAAATTATTTTGCTTCATTATGGCTTATTTCGACAACAACACACGTGATATTTCTGGAGCAAAAATCTAAAAATCTGTTTGGCGTATTGCGACAGAAAAATTCAGATACAAACTATGATACATAAGTGTTAAAACTGTAAGAATGAATTTATGATATATGTATTAATTTGTGTTTAGATAAAAAAATATTTTCGAAACCACTGCAAAACTAAAGAGTGAGGCCTTAACCACTAAGAGTCTTGTTCATAGTAACACGAGGTGGAGTCGTCAAGAGTAGACACTTTACCATAAACAGCCAATATTAGAAATTCATGTAAGAACCCCTAGTAAGAATCATCCAATTAAAACAGGTTTCTAAACTCAAACTTATGATGTTTACAGAGCATTTAGATCAGAAGCGAGGGGACTCCATTCACTGCACTGGTTTGCAGCCATGCAAACAAGTGTTTTATCAAAGGTCATCCCACAACACACAAAAGTAGTTGGTTGAGCAATTCCAGTGTGCACGTATGTGTGTATCACAAAGTGTGTCTGTTATGTTTATAAGACGGCTGTAAGCAATGATTGTACAATCCAAGACGGTGACTGGACAGGAGTGCCACTCCAGGTGTGATATGTCGGGGAGAGAGAAGCTTCGGACAGCCTTTTAGCCCAGCAAGTATCACAGCTCTGTACTGACGAGCATCTAGACAAAAGTTTGTTCTGTCATTCTTGAATGGAAGAACAGCAACCATACACAGTTGCAATCAATGTAGATCCCCCCTCCTCCTTGCAACCAGTATCTGCATTCCAGCATGTTTTACAGCGACAATAGCTTACTGTGACATGAGTTATGGTGGTGTTGGCAGAGAGAAGGTTGAAGTGAATGGAGAGCAATGGTGTTCAATGAAAAGTAACTTTGAATAGCAGCTTCTGTCTTGGACAAAAAGAGCAGCTATGTTGTACGTATCTGTAAAACACGGGTAAGCAGACCAATAGAACATGAATCCGTATCACTCCCACACCTGGGATTATGGTACAAAGGGCCATAAGTTTATCATCCCAATTGCCACTGTTAATCAAGAAACCATGTGACGTCAGCCTTTTCCTACCGTACCTCAACAAGCTGTAGGAATTTATCTTCTAACATAATAATGCACATCCTTGTGTTACTAGGACAAAACAGCTTGATGCCTCAGCTTCAATGAACATGTGGGACAAAATGGGCCAGACCCCCGACCTCAAATACAGCACTGGCAACACCCACTATCCAGTTACATAGAACAGTACAGGGAGTGTGAGATGTTAAACCTCAGATACATTCAGCACTTGTACAGGAATTTAGCCAGAAGGCTGGGAAAGGGGGAATCCACGGGGTCCAGACCAACCTCTTATATTACGGAAAGTTCTTAAAAAGCACCATATTGCACGTTAGAAACACAAATTTTCCAAGGGGAGGGCCTCTGGACTCCTTCTTACCCCCCCCCCCACCCTCCTTATTGGGGGGATTGGTATTACTTTATAACATTCCCCTGTTCAAGACCATCCCTAAAACCCAAATCCTGGCTACAGCCCTATTGTATAACACGCATCATGCCAGAATTACTACAAATGTGGTAGTTAGGTATGCTTTCATTTCAAACTATGGTGTCTGCTGTATGTGCTCCAAAAATTTAATGTTCTGGGTAGCTCATTGTATGTTTTGATAAGTATCACATACCACCACCTCCAACTTTCGTACAAACTTTGGGGAAAATACAGTGTATGTGCACTCCACTAGTATGTATAGGTACGCTGTATGAGAAGTGGCAATGTTTACAGGAAAGTTCCAGCAGTACGACCGCAGCATCACCGGCAGAATAAACAAGAAGAGTACAGCGAAGGTGCCCACATACGACCTCAGCAAAGTGAAAATTCCCATAGCGATCTACTACAGCAAGGCTGACTTGTTTGTGGATGCCGAAGTAAGTCTTACGAAGCACAGCAAAATCTTTCAAGGTTCTGTTACTGCCAAACTATGTCAGTCACATGTAATACCACTGTTAATAATTTTCTAAAAAAGAATTTAAGAATTCATGCAGACAACGTTCACCAAACATCACTTTGCAGGTGAATTAAATTTTTTTGAGCCAGAGATGACATATTTTATTCACATCTGATTGATTGTCATTTAGAGCAATCACATTTACGTCAATAAATAAGCAATGTAGCAAAATTCAACAAATTATTTACACAAATGGTTTTGAGTTTATTTGTGGTATATTTTCTGCTGCATTTTATAACAAATGATATGCAAAAGTTATATGTACCATACTCTCAAGCTTAAATACAGTCATTATGTAAGCAGTGCCTACTACAACAATTTTAACACATTTAAAAAAAATAAGCTATTCTGGCTTAGCACTGTTTTGTATAAACACATCTGCATAGAAATTCATAATTGACCAAAACTGTTAAAATGCATACGCTGTATGGATATACCAAGATGTGCTGAGAAGTAAGGCTATAACACATGTGTATAACATAGGGCTTCTGAACTCTCAACAGCTTGCAACAAAGGCTCCCAAGGAACAAATTCTAAATATCATGTCCATTGTAAAAGTACATAATTTTTCTCACATCACAACAAATTACAAAGATATGATTTACTAAAATAAATGTATTAATGCTTTCTGAATAAACTGTAGTTGATATCTATCCTTACTATCACAAAAACGAGTCAACGTGAAATATAAACACCTAAGTTGGAGGTAGTCATACATTGTTTAAAATGCACTTTTGAAGATACACCACGCTCAGAATATTTATTTCTATTAACTTTTCTTTGTTGCAGGATGTGTTGGAGCTGGCTCGCAACCTGCCAAACGTGGTCACACTTCGCGAAGTAGGCGATCCAAACTTTGACCACTTCAGCTTTATTGTGGGCAACAATGTGAGAGAACTACTATATGACAAGATCTTAGCAAGTTTGAGGGCCATGTGAGCAGATATCATGCGTTACAGTGGTCCCCCAACATCGCACTGCTACGACACAAACCAAAGATTTAACTGTCCTGTACACCATTTCGCCGCGGCGGATGAGACCTGCTGCGTCATATGCATGCTTCGACAGTTTGCAAAAGTTACCAAGTTGCTTGTGAGTGACCTACACTCGCTGCAGCTACACAATTAAGTCTACCTCAACTGAGCCAATATCTTAACTGCAAGTTACTGTTAACATATAGTTACCATACATTTACTGAATATATTGTAGCAACCCACTCACCTTATATGCAGGTTAATTGGAGCAGATTTATAAAATATTGAAACGCCTAGGCTAGTCAAAAAATATTCCTATGCACTGTCACAGTTCCATAATGTACTGACATATGAAGGTCATGCCAGAGCTTGAAACTTCAAAGTAATCAGTTCAATCAAAATTACCAATACTGAGTTTAACCAATCTCTATACAGTATTACCTGCAAGATATAAAACAAATTCCTGCTCATGTACATACTGTTGTTCCTTCAAATAAATACATATTTTCTGAGACAAAATTTTTAATTAATATGAATTTTTGTCCATTACTTAGCCCTTCAGATAAAGTTCCTGATGTTTATTGCTGCCAAGAGCAATTCTAAGTTTACATACCTTCCTGAAAAATTAATTCTAATTAAAATAATTTATGTGAAGAGTAAAAATAAGATGAGTACAACACATGGTAGCAGCCAAAAACTATTCACATTCAATCAACTTTAAACAAAACCACATTTGATGTAGATAACCTTGTTACAAAAACTGATCCAAGCAACACAACAGGGCGCAAATGACTTACAATTAGATTACCATTTAACGCTGAAAGTGCATAATTTATTTATATACAGCTAATTTTTACCCAATGTAGGCTACTGAGATACATATACACACAGGCTGTGCCCATCCACTTAATTTTTTTAGTTTGTCTAATCAAAAAAATTATTTTGATTATGGGGCCACCAATTTCAATATACATATGGTAGTCACCCGAAATATGCGGGGAAATAAATGTTAAGTACATTTTCACACAAGACATTCAAATTTGTTGTTGGTAGTCCTCCTACAACTATAATTTTATCTACTTGTGAACAAACAATTACTTTTCAGAAAGTAGATATTGTTTACATAACCATTAGAACATAACACACCTGGCTGAACTTTCATGAACTACACAATCCTTTTTATTTGAAGTTGAAAGGTTGCATAAAATAGCAAAGTAAACTAGATTTTTCTAAGTTACCTTTTATTTAGTTTAGTACCATTTACATACTTAACTGGTATGTAAGTAAATTTATTTTTAAATAAAAGGGGAAAATTCTTTGTTGAGAAGAATAAACTCACATGTTAAATCATAACACTAACATTTTCATATAACTGTAAAATAATTTTAACTTACTCTGATTTGTACACTATCCATCTGGAATTAAACATTAAAACTCTTAATGTGTGCAATTCTCACTCGGCAAACTGATCACACACAAATACATTTTTTTACAACAGAGTAATAATATAATTTTTTGAGCTCTGGTGATAATACAGCAATATTCCACACAGGGTGGAAAAACAGTCTCAAGCAAATTGTCTCGTTGAAGAGTAAATGAAGCATTAATTGTGTCACCTAAATGACTCTTGCTTGTATCAACTGATTCCTGCCCAAAAACAATAAAACAAACTCAATTATACAAATCATTGGTTGGAAATTTGTGATTAAAAAAAATTTCTACACGAACAATAAAACAAACTATATCATTCCAACAATTTGTTACAAAAATGGCATTTAAAAATTTCAACATAATTTTTGTTTGCAATGTTACAGTAATAAAAAAAAAAGTAACACGTACTGAAATATCACCTTTGAATAAATTTTAAAATTATTGTAAAAATTTTCTTTTCCACACATTTTGAAACACTGTAAAACCGTCTTATTTTTCTTCTTTATGATGATTACTATCCATGCCAAACTAGACTGTCTATTAACTGTAACTTCTCACTCATGACAACCGTCACCAACACATTATTTATGAATCTAGATTTACACAACACCTGCATTATGGTGAAGCATTATGCTTTGCTTTCACATGTTTCTTAAGGGTGATGTTATGTGTGTAAGCTTCACCACAAACAGCACAAACATACGGTTTCAGACCAGTGTGCCGGCGGACATGCTGTGTTAGGTTCCACTTGTCCGTAAAGCCACGCCCACAAAACGTACATACGAACGGTCTTTCACCCGAGTGTACCCGCATGTGTCTGTTCATAACCTGCTTCCTCTTAAATGCCTTGTCACAAATAGGACAGGAGATCGGCCGACCCGATCCGTGAGTCTTGAGGTGCGTGGCGAGCGTTTCCCGCCAAACAAATGCCTTGCCACAAGTGGGACATAGGTGTCTCTTCTCCCCTGAATGTGCCATCATGTGACTTCGGAGATACGGGCCGGTCTTGAACGTTTTCCCACAAACGGAGCACAAGAAACGAGACTCGGCAGAGTGCAAGCGTACGTGCTTCCTAAGCTCACCCTTGGTGCGGAAACCTTTACCACAGGTGCTGCATAGATGTGGCCTGCTCGTGTCGTGTCTCTTGCAGTGGATGATTAACTTTGCCTGTGAATAGAAACACTTGTGGCATTTGTCACAGAAGTATTCCTCCACATCACTGTGCGAGGCAACATGATCCCTCAAGTTCAACTGGTTCGAGAATGTCTTGGAGCATTTGACACAAGAGAAAGCCTTGCTATCAGTATTTTCTAGATCTACCTCGTCGTCTTGTACATCTTGTACCCCTTCCATGCTACATGAGTCAGCTGAACAGTTCCAGCTGACCTCACCCGCATGAAGACATTTGGCAGGATGTGTACTCGTCGCATCTCCACAAGCACCGGTCTTCTCTTTGCATTCGTCTAACAATGAACCTTTATTAGGGATACCCACTGCTGCTCCTCTTTTCTTGTCTACAGAAGATATCTAAGAGAGAAAATAGATTATGTGAAATTTTATTAAAAAAATACAATTATTTCCGTACTAGGAAATTTACAAATTGACATGAACTTGTTACTGTATATAAGACAATCGCACTTGCAAACATGAAATAATAATACTATCATGTTATGTTCATAAACATTAACTGCATACTATCTACAACCATTACAAATATCCAATTATGTTAAAGAACAAACTGGATATTTTAATATGTTACATACACTGTGCCTACAATTTTATGTATGACATACATATAAAATTAAAATTTACACATACTAATAACTCACAGACACTATCTAAAAGAACACTCACAGTTAACATTGTGATATATCAAAGAAAATAACAAGCCTCAAACAATTTTGTATGTAATAAATGTTAATTTAGTGGAAATATAGTAGGTGAAGAAACTACAATTTTTATTTAAAAAATCAATGTTAAAATATTTATTTGGCTTTGAGTAAATAATTCATTCATACATGTCATGTGAAAAGAATTTATATAAAAAGTTTTATGTTCAGAACATTACAAACTTTCATTATTGTTCTTGAAAACAGGTCACGTGAAAACTTATTTTATGATTCAAACAGGTAAACCATTAGTGTGGCCCATCTCTATATTTAATACACCACCTTCGAACAATGTGAACATTACTGTTGAAAAATATGCACAGCAAAACACGAAGCAAAGAAAACATCAACACACACGCACACACTGACAGAAAGGATCAAATGGATGCATAAGTTAATGAGGTACCAATCTTGCATCGTAAGCTCAGACGCGTAATGCTGCATTGTGACTTGATATCTTGTTGACAATATCATTAGACAAGAAACCACTAGTTCAGAGAACTAGGTACAAGGGAAGTGGCCACGCCCCGAATTAAGAAAGCAAAGCATTCTTATCTGGAGTCATTTTGGATTACACAATCAGGTTGGCCAAATCAAGAATAGAACCACAGTTCTCCCAACTGCAAGTACAGCACAGCCCTGATTTTGAGTGTACCAGAGTTTAAGTGGCATCAATATTGAGTGGTTATTTAAGGAACAGACAAAAGTGGAGAAAGGCAGGGGTTAAAAAAAAAAAAAAAAAGAATAGTTGATGGAAAATTTAAAGCATAACTGTGCACTGCAGGTGAGGCCTACGTGTAATTAAAA
>PNEQ01002689.1:25143-39721 GCA_003012365.1 Medauroidea extradentata | reverse complement strand
TACACCCTGTCACATTGCTTGGATAATGTATAATTTTTTCATTTGTTAAGATGTATCACAGTTACCCTACTTCAGTTGTTAAGCCCCTTTAGCAAATTTTACAACTGGGAGTAAGTAACTGGTACATTTACTACTTGGTACAGTATGCTACAACATATCTAAAGAAAAAATAAGTTGTGATACAACTGGCAAAATGAGTGTATTGTTTGCATGGTATTTACAAACAATAGCATTACCCACAAAAATTAGTTAATACAAATACTTTGGAAGTATGGACACTCAAGCTTCCCAGTTTTTAAATTTGACATTTTTTTTACCTGAAAAATTCAGTATGCCTGTTTTATAACTGATAACATACCGGTACAATTACAGTAATTTGGAAATCAAATTCTCAAAAGGAACAGGTAAAATAAATTCTTTATGGGTTAATCAAAATATATCCAGACCCTACAATGTGATAAATGAGACTAAAATAACTTCAAATAAAATGTTAATATTTAACAAAGTATGCTTTCAATTTATGTGATAAGGAGTTTTCATCTAAATGTGTCCATTATGAACATTCATTTCATGTCTGAATTTGGTTACATTATTTGGTTTAAATTATTTTGGCAACTGTCTGCAATTAGAATTTTAACAAATAATTCCACATAAATAAAATTTATTTTTCAACATTGTTTTACATTTGTCAAACTATGCACAACTCTGTTCTCACAACTCAAAGGAAATTTCAAAATAGTCTCCAAACCCAGAGCTTAAAAAAAATCTAGTCATATAATGAGTTCAACTAATTGTTTTCAGTGCATGCAACATAAGTAGGCATGTACGTAAATGTAAAAGGATTAGACTCCTTGCAAAATTTACGTACACAGACCATTAATTAATTCCTTGCCTCTGCTCAAACCAACTATTATCTGTGATTTTTGCCATTGGACATGTTGCATCAAACACTGGAAAAAGTATTGATTACATTAAACCATAATTAAAGCCATTGCTCTGTACAAAACAATAGTGCATTGAAGGATGTTTCATACGGGGCTGATGATTTTCTTGGGGAATATGCCCCTCCTAGCCTCCTACCCCCTCCCCTTAGTTTCGCCCGTGGTGACTGGTAGATCACTGATTGTAATTTAAAACATTAAATTTTTCATATTAATTTTCATGGATACAATAGTAATGAAAACAGAGGCCATATTCTACTGTGTACACAATGGCTTATCATAGCATAAAAATTATATTATTGTTTCGTATGTTGCCTGTATCTTTTCTTCAATTTTAGTTTAAAAACACAAGAATTTCTCACAAAACTACTTTCATGCATTACAGCAGCTGTAAAAGACATTTGTGCTACAGCAAACTCATTGAAATTATACCAAATCAACCAGACTTCACCCACTCCCCATTATATTGACGACTTAGCACATACATGAGTCTAGCAGGTTCAGCAACATCAACATACAAGAACATATTACTATGCAGTATGATCCATACAAGTTATTTACTGTATAGGGATTTACATAGAAGACTTGGCCAAAATAATTAAATTGAACAAATAGAGTTTTAGTATTTAATCTTTAATTCACAAACACAGATAATAAGAGTATAGAAAGAAAAATTGTAACATGTTTTCTGAAGTATAATATGTACACATATTTACTGTAAAAGATAACAATCTTCAGTGTATGAATTTACAAATTACAAATTTACACAAAAATAGTACATATACTGTACCATGACTTAACAATAGATGGGTACAAGAAGAAACCTTAGAATTAGAAGGAACTAAACAGTGGCATTGACTGTACAAGGTACGACAGTGCACAACAAAGAAGCAGTAAAAATATCTGTACATAAATAAAGGCCTTCACTATATATTATGTACAAATATATACATACAGTTACAGCTACACATATCTGCATATGTAAACATATTCCCATGCATGATTTATACAAATGTACACAACAATGAAACGTCCATATTAAAAAAATTAGTCACATTTCTTTTGCAAACTAATGTATATATGAACTTCAGTAAAAACTCTTACAAACAATATTATGTCCACTAAACATTACTTGTACACAAGAAAGTGACACTAACCATGAAAAGATGGGAAAACAAAAGCACCCTCATATATAAATCTAGGATAATCTGCTTTGTCCTCGATGAGAAAAACAGCTACTTCTTAAACTGCGTAATGTACAAGTCACAGCACACAAGACCACTATTGCACTTTTTAAGACAAGACGGTCAGATCAGGCTGGCAATAACTACCTACAAGGAAGTGAGTCTACATTGAAAATATGAACATTAAGAAAACAAATTATTTAGGTAGTCTAGTCACGCCCTGGCACTTGAATTACTCAGAAATTATATTTAATGTGATGAATTATATTATTATTTGTAAATTTCAAACCATGTCCGCCAAACACTGCGCGGTCAAAAAAAAAAAACACACACACAATGAAAAAAAGAACAACCTCAGAATTCAAATAAATAACAACAAATTACAGTATAATATTTTTGATAAATTTTAACAATAAAACATGCGTTCAAAGTACAGACATGATAGTCGTACACACCTCCTTACGGTAAAATAAACGAACTTGCATTAAATACATCTCAAATGAACATAGGTTAAAATATCTCAGTCCTATTATAAAAGTACATATTTTAAAAAGACTCGCTACATATTTGAAAATGGCAATCAAGATTTTATCCCAGTGATCACTTATGTATATACCTAAATGCACTTTTTAAATATTACCCTTTGATATGGATATTTAAAATAAACATTTAATCAGATGTCACCAGAATAAAATACAACTCATATATATTTGATAACAAATTTTATAAATATTTTATTATTATAAAAATAAGACATTCAACTTCAGTGCTATCTATCTCTCTCTCTGTCTCTCTCTCTCTGTCTCTCTCTCTCTCTCTCTCTCTCTCTCTCTCTCTATGTATATATATATATATACATACACACACACACATATATATATATACACAACACACCAGCACTGGAATAAAAAGTTATAATAAAACAGCGCATGGCTATATGTAACTTCAATATACACTGCATACAATAATTTTAAGTGTAGCACTGCAGACAAAAAAATTTGTACACAACTTCAAAATTAAAATAAAATTACTTTCACATGATCACCAACATTGCGAATATAGTCTTCTTACAGCAAACATTTATAGGCATGGAAAAAAAATAAATAAGCAAGGGTTACAGAAAACTATATTTAGTAAGACATGTATATATGTATGTATGAGGCTGATTTCCTTAAAAACTATTTTCTAGGTCCCAACTTTTTCTTTATATTATGTTCACAAAAGTTTTATGTTTGGTAATTTGAGTATAATGGTTTAAAAAACAGCTTAGACCAAAAGCATACAACACAACACGATAACTTGACATTTAGCTTTAGTGTTGAAGAAATACGATAAATAAATTGTCAAATAAATAACCAATGAGAAACGTTCCTCTCTATTTTTATTACATGTATGAGCTTAAAGTTAATCTTAGCCTAACTGCAAAATACACAACACCGTAAATTGAGGCAAACTGTCAACCAGAAAGGTACACAAATTTAAGATGAGGCACAATTTTGTGGTTGACTGGCATATTAATAGTAACCTACATGAAAATGAGACACAAAATACTGAACATAATTTTGAGACAGATTTACAAGTGCTAGAATGTAAGACCATTCATTACCTGTGGTAATAAAATATTGTAATACTGATTATTGCTAAAATGGAAGATACACACCCGAGTCAAAGATGACCTCAAGTGAAAACCAACAGCTATTAAAAATAAAAAATTTTCAAGGAAAAAAAAAGTTATTTACTTCTTTTGCCAAAAAGGTCATGTAAGTTAGTGACAAAATTAAAATATTATGTTGCTCACATCAAAGTGAGCATGTTTAAACCCCCAGTCATTTGTTTCCTTTCAGAAAGTTTGTCTCTTTCACCACTAGTTAATATAAACATAGCAATGCTAACAATGCTAACAGTCAATGTATACAGATTGCACTGTAAAAAGTTAACACTTAAGACTACAATTAAGTACATGTTTACTATTATTTTTGTCAAGACAGATTTCCAAAGTTCTCACTTAACCATGAACAGGCCAACAGCAATGCTACTCTTAACATAACTCACTACTGTCAGACCTGCCCTTGCAACGCAATATGCTATTAAAACTGTGAGAAGAAGCCATGGATTGGTTAACTTCCTTTTATGCCTGCTAAACATATGTGGCACTGATAACCTAGTGCACACACTATTTTCTTAACTAAGTCGATAGAACTAAATCCAATGTTAAACACTGTGTCAGATGGGGTTTCAGTTGTGTATTAATTATTACTATTTATTCAATTATAAGAAGAAAAGTGCGTAATTTACGATCATAGCATGAATTATATTTACCTTGCACAACAATACTAGCGCCACAGTTGAACTTTTAACATATATTTATGCTGCAATCAGGCCAACAAATTAAGAAAGACAGATCGCAGCCTAAATATACATTAAAAGTAAAAATAGTATGCTTGTAACATATTATTACACAATCTAAATAGAATTCACACTATAAAGTAAACTCCCGATTATTCGTGCACCGATTAACCAGTATTTTGATTATCCGTGCAACTTTCTGTATGTTGAACACCGTAAAAAAACCTTTTTGGAACATAAGATCTCTTGAGCTCAAAAATGCATTAATGAGATCGCACAAGACGGATTAACGAACATCATTTTTTCTCGTGTTTACCGTGCACCCCGACATATTTTTATTTATTTTGGTGAAAAGGTTGTGAAATACAGTATTTGTAAGCAAAATCATTAGTCGTTACATTATTTGAGTTAGTTACAAATAAATTCAATTTTTTTCTACATTTTTATAACAAACGTACTATTTTCAGGTTATTCATGTTTCCCGATTATTTGTGTGTTTCACAGCACCAATTAACACGGATAATCAGGAGTTTACCGTAGTAAAAAATTTCACACTTTACTGATCAGAATTTAAAAAACACAAAAAATAAAATAATACAATTTGTTGACTGATATCCCACTATAGAACAGACAGATTAAAAGACAACACTAAAATAGGTACCAGACCAAATGTCTTCTACTTGCACGGCAGCGCTGATCAAATTCACAACCTAAGTGACATCTGCAGGCCACTAATAAATTACTGTGGTATGACAAAGTGTAAAATACTGTTTATGTTCACATGTTCAATTACTGAATGTTATATTTTAAAAAGGTCAGCAGGCCACGAGCATAAGACCTTTGAGGGCCACTTGTGATACATGGGAAATGCGATGAAGCCTTTCCGTACAGTGAAAATTAACATCAACTATCTAATATTAAAGTGGTGTATTTAGCATACTCCCTTACAATTTTCCGTAGATGGAACATTTTTATAATAATCATCTAGCTAACAGCATGTTTCGAGTCACTACTATACTCCACCACTACTCCATTTAAATAGAAATGCAACCATTTTTTAATTCTGATAGTCAATTACTTTTAAAATGAAAAATCAAGCATTGAAATATCTGCCCTTTCAATTTATACACTGTGACTGAGACAAACAAGAATGTTTGTTTTAACAAGTAACAGAAATACATAAATTGGCTGAATGAAAAACTTTAGCATTCCGTTAAATATATTCACTTTATTATGAACAGTCTACCTCATGAACTTTCTGTGAAAATAAAAAACATGTCACAAAACACGATAATTTTTTTAACTCGCAATATGTGAGACAGCTATAAATTATGGCCGTGTATCTGACACATCTCTACACAATAAATTAAATGTAATTATTAGTCACATAATTTGCATAATAATATGCAAATCTGCTATAGTAGTTTCAACCTATTATCCTGTCTCTCTGCATTTCCCTAACAAATTGGTCTTTGCGGAGGAGAGACTTTACTAAAATTTAATGTACAAAATTTTTGAAAGTGTTTGTAATGTTAAAGTTAAATTTTCACCACAATTAAACATCAAAATTACCAAAAAATTTATCTCGAGGAGTTGTGGGGGGCGAGCAGGGGAAATTAGGTAAGTGAGCATGCTTAACGTCTCGTCGACTACGAGGTCATTAGAGACAGTGACACACAACTTGGGGGGCGGGGGAATTACACGTTGCACAAACAGTGCAGCACATTCTATGATCAAGAGTACAGCACTGTGAAAATATCTAGAATTGTATACAACCTGTTAAATATAGATATTATCAGCAATTTCAAACCTGCTGAAATAGTACTCTGTAGTTTGTTAAGCTGTACTCTGAGAGTTGCGATGAACACTAAACATTCCAGGGTGGCGAAGGTAAGCCCTGTTTGAGCAATGTAGTATGAGTGAAACCACACAGGCAGACTACACTGAATCCACACAACAGAACTTCAATGTTGGCACTGCGGTTACAGGAAGGTACAAATACCTGTACTCTTGGTTCCAGACAATATTGATATACAGATGCACACCAAGACTCTTGGAGGCCTATTCTAAAACTTGTACAGTCTCTCATATGATCTTTATACAAAGACAATTACTGGATAACTATTTTTGTGGTGGGAATTCCTATTCCGTAACTAAAAATGGTGCAATAGCCGTGTTTCAAAAGTCTCACGACTCTCTTTGTACAAGGATAGGGTCGCAAGGTATCATTAAAAGTTGATTTACAACTATCCTCAATGGATAATATAACTGATTGAAAGAAACATGATTGGGAAGGCGACAAACATGCATTAATTTATATTCTTTTAACTATCCAATATGTTTAGTAAATTATAGCTCTGTGTATATTAACTTTCACAGCCAATTCAAACTACAAATTTAATACAGCATGTGTTTAGCTATCTCAAGGCAGAAGTTAACCAATACACTACCCTTGCTGCTCTCTCTTATAAGTGCAGTACAATAACATTCTACCAGAGATGAGTGCATCAGAGACTAATGGATATCGTTATAACTATTAATCAGAATTCTAAAAAGGAATATATACGATAATAAACAACATTTAAGTATTATGTAATTCAAAACACACTGTGAAAACTGAGAAAAGTATTTTAAGATGCATGTAGGTTTTCAGAGCACATTGTTGTCATTTTCGAAAGAAAGTCACAGGTGACAATCGATACCAAAAGGGACTTTAGAGAATAGACTTCCTGAAATGTTGGTGTGACCTTAACAAACTACACAGCGAATGCACATCACAAGGAATAAATGTCATGCCAGGGATGTTGGCAAGAATTATCCAGGACTATCTGCTTTAAGTTAACGTACGATCACAGCTGCCTCAAGACAGATTTTCAGTCACGCCTCAACTCTGAGAGGAGGAATGGTGAAGTACTTGCATTAGGTAGCAACATCCAAATTCTACTTAAAGAAAAGTCCTCACCTGATACTTTTTCTCTTTCTGAAGGAAATAAAACAGAGAAGTGATATGAGTGACACTGATACAGGTATCGACAATAATATACGCTTTACGTGTGCATCACTATATTTGCAGTGTTTCCATGTGATTTTTTTCTATAATAATTTAAACTATGGCCCTGTAATTTATTTGTGGACAGTAGGACATATAAAATAAAATGAAAGCTTTGCCTCTACTTTTCTCTATTACATTATCAGGATGGTATTTTTCAAGCTACAGTAGTCTTAAACAGAAATGTTTTTAGTCATTTTGAGGGCCCCAAAAAATATGTTTGTAATAAGCATGGCTTTTTTTAAACATAAAAGCATAGTTTGAAATGAGTACTTGTTCAATAGATGAACGTAATTCACAATACGTTAAACAAATCTGCAAAGAAAAGAATGTGTGTAACATGATACAACACACTACTCACGCCACGCAAGGATTTCACTTAATGCAAACAAATTACAGTAGTTTTGAGTGTGTGCACTGTTGACTGGGTAAAACAACAGCATGTGTGTCATACGCCAGTAATACACAGGAACACCATTAGAACCATAGCATTTGTTACCCAATTACCTCTGAAGTTTGTAAGGACACATTGAAATGTTTACGACACATCTACAACATTGTCCAAATTCATGCTGCCATCATTCATACAAATACAGGCATGTGTGTGCTATTGTTCCAACAGGATAATGCCATCCTCTTACAACTTGTAAAAACCTAACATGCTACACACAAGGTGTTCCTGAAATCCACTGACCAACACAATCTCCGGATATGTCCCGCACTGAGGACACTGCAGATTGGACATCATTAGGCATGGTATGTACCATGTGTGAAAAAATTTTCCAAAGCACCACTAGGCAGAAAAGGAATAACTGCAAGAGGGGAATTAATACTTTATCCACTGTAAAACAGAAGCGAAAAAGACTACTATGATGGATAATTGATATCCATCTCAGTAGGTGTAGGGCAAGGTTAATATTTTGTACATGTATTGTAATACATTAATTATAATAAAAGGTTTCAACCCAAGCATTGTGAACTTTGATATATCGTTTAGAGTCCCATATACATACTCTGCTCACCCTGATATAGTTCTAAGAACGTTAACACAATGTAATTTATTTATTTATATCACTATTATATCGTTGCTCCACTCAGAGTTTACAAAAACTCACAACGGTAGCAAAATGGACAAAATTTTAACTTCAAGTATGTAAACCTAAGTAAAGTTTACAAGCGTCAAAAAAGTTACAAGAGAAGCTCTTCGATCTGTTCTTCGTGTTAAAGATAAAACTGTACAACCAAACCACAACGAAGTGAAACTAAATGCATACGATTAAAAATATTGAATAAACAAGCATGGAACCGAAACTGTATGTAATGAAATAATGAGTAAGAAATGTGCTGCAGACATCACATTTTGCAAAATATTCAAAAGTACAAAATATGTATGATTTTTGGATTCCCGCCATATTAACACTCTAAACAGCATTACAGACAATAATCACATCCAGGCTAACCTCTGGTGATCGACAAAACCTCATAAATGTGACAGAAAACATACCTGACTCCTGCTCGTGAGTTTTTATAATTGTCTACAGTCATATAGTGGCCAGTCAACAAAACCTCCACCAACAGCAAACAAATAAATGTTAAGTGAATGTATGGAGGATGGCACTCGTGTTTGGGCTGAGCATCCTGTGATATGGGCACAAAAACATACTCTAAACGGATTACCACTTGGCACTTACCACGAATATCAAACATTCACCTCGCGGAAGATGAATGACAGCTGAATGACAGTTCACATACATTTGGGTACATTCTGCGAATGTGGACAATGTGTAAAAGTGGCATTAGTAAAAAAAGCTTATCCTAATAGTAACAACAGAAAATAACATTTATATGGGAGTTTCATTTAACATTTGTTTACCTGTAATACATATTTGTCTTCTTAATATTTAAAGTCAACACTTAATAGCTTCCTCTGCAGTGATAATATTTAGTGATTATCTGTCCGTACATTATACTGCAGAAAGAAAAGATTAAACCAACTGGCTGCAGTAAAACTTCGGTTATAATGTAAACTAAATATTCAAAATCTTTTTCTATAACCCTTGCTACTTGAATTACGAATCATATATTTTCTTCTTAATTAAAGGTACATTCTCATTGACATTTATTTCAAACTGTTCATTCTCGTGAATTTGCTTTATATGATTCCGAAGAGTGACATTGTGTGTATATGCCTTCCCACAGTACGAACACACGTACGGCTTGGCACCGGTGTGCAGCCGAATGTGCTGGGTAAGATTCCACTTGCCTGTGAAGCCACGATCGCAGAACGGACACGAGTACGGTCGCTCACCCGTGTGCACCCGCATGTGTTTAGTCATAGCCTCCTTTCTCCTGAACGCCTTGCTGCACACCGGACACACAGCCGGGCGGTCCCCCGTGTGAGTTCGCATGTGGGTGGCTAGCGTCTTGCGAGTTTTGAAGGCACCACCACAAGTGGGACACACATGTCTACGCTCGCCAAGATGCGCCATCACGTGGGTCTTCAGGTACTCTCCTGTCTTGAAGGTCTTGCTGCAAATGAAACAAAGGAAGCTCGGGTCCTTCCCGTGCGTCAGGAGGTGCTTTTTCAACGTGCTCCTCTTGGTGAAAGGCTTGTCACAGACGTTGCACAAGCAGTGCCTCAGAGTGTGTTCCCTCGCATGCACGTTCAGTTTGGCACGTGTGTAGAAGCCCTTGTTACAATGTTTGCAGAAGTACTTCATTTCGCTCACATGTGATGCCTCATGCTCCTGAAGATACACTCCGAGCCTGAACGTCTTGCCGCATGTCGAACATGCTCCAGTCCTTGTTCCTGCTGTGCTCATAACCTTCTTCTCCGTCTCATTTTCTTCTTCCATAGCGGCATCCTCGATTTCTTCATCGCTCTCATCTGCATCCTCGGAGTTTTCATTCAGTTCGACCGATACACAATCCCAAGGGTGTTGCTGTAAACTATACTCTTCCCCATTCTTTTGGCATGCTCCTGGCATAGACCCACTGATTGTGTTTCTAACATCACCGAGTAGAATACGCTTCAGTTTCTCACTATCACCGAGACTGTATTCGGGAGCACATCTTCCTAACATAGGACTGTTTCCATGTTGTGTCGCATCTTCACTCCTTGTGGGTATCTAAGGGAGAAAATACACCACTTAATACTTTATATTAAAGATAATGATGGAAATATTACTACTGTATTGTGAAATACCTAAATATATTTAACAGGCACTCCAATGACAGCAACAGATACTATTCAAATTGTATTATGTTCCACTGTGGTGAGTATAGATGAAACTGAAAGAAATTAAAAATTACAGACACACAGAATTTTTACTGGATATTCTTAGTTGACAAAATATTTCTATTGCAGATTGCCTTAGCAAAGCCACTTACATTTCTCATAAATACATCATCAGCCAGAGCAGTGAAAATATTTTTCCTCCTACTAACAACTCTCACGACATGAGTTCATATGGCACAAATGTCCTGAGGTCACACTCAGGTTATGTATTTTAAAATGGAATGTATTGCCTAACAGTTTGGGAGTATCACCATTTAACAAAAGCTTAATCAATTTTTTAAAAATTACCTGACATAAAATAAAAATTACATTAAATGTTAAAAATGTTTGCTATCAATATTAGAAAAAATAGAAAATAATGGTCAAAAGAACTTCATGCACAATAATGACAAAATAAAATCATGTTCAGCAATATGAACATAAATGCTCACAATTACCAAAGAACCAAATAACTAAAAACAAACTGGGGTGATACAGACCTGTCTGAATGTCAAATATCAAGAATACATCCATTCCTTCCACAGAATGTCATATAAGACAACGTAACTACGAGAATTTACACCACACAATTAATCTCCCACTAGTAAAAAGCAGAGGCAGCAGTAATTAGTTTACTCAAACCTATTTACAAAATAAAATTACAGCATGGCATGACCAACAGACTTAATTTCTTCTATTAGCCTACATTAAATTTTTAATAAAAGGAAATGTAAGCCTCAAACACTCATAAAGAAAACTACAAACATTTTTTTAGTCCAAATCCATACATAACAATGCAATGAACCAACGAAAATTTCCAATGTCCTGACATCTATTCAATCCATAAAAAAGTATTTGATTATTTTAATTCAAGTAGATGTGAAACCAAACCAAACTCCTGAATTTTTCATGGAAACTGACTGAAGAAATTATTTTCAACAAGGTCAAGTAACTCAAGTTCGTTAATGCTCAAAATATTTTAGGTTGTTAATATTTTAACAAAATAAATGAATCTTTGTTGTTATTCAACATGTACATTACCACGACCAGTAACACTTGCAACTCTGGCACATTATGAATAGAAATTATAACAGAATCTCAGGAACTCATTTGTTGTATTTTTTGGACTTTTAATTTCAAAATGTTAACCTTAAATCTGAACTCTGTCATACTTGAAAAGATTTTCAAAACTTTCCAGGACCAACATCCCAAAAATGTTTTATGTTAAAAGGTTCAAAATAATTATCATACTACTAATACTAATACTTGCACCAATGTAATAATATTCAAATGTACAAAGTTGCATCACTAGTTATGTTTTCATTTGAACACAAAGAGATTAGAATTAATAACCCACACGTAAGTGAACAATAAATTTGATCAAAGTTATTGTGAATGTATCAAAGGGAGCCTAACATATCAGTAAATATTATAGTTTAATTTGTGAAATAATAACTATCACAGGGGGAGGTGGGAAAACAGGATGTTATAATACTACTATGCACAATATTTTTTTTCACATTGTGAAAACCACTGCACACAAGTAAATCTAATTAACAGATGATTTACTGAACCAATGGGTCAGGAAACATCACCACCAGACAATGGTCAATTTTCTGCAAGACTTTAGCTCAAAAAGTCTGCAATTCCCACATATGAACCATATGCACACAGCACATTCATACAACTGCACAGGTGCATGCATACATATACACTTGAATGAAGAACATAATAAACTAAAGCAGCACTAATACTATAAATCAAAATTGCATTTTGTTTGGATCCAAATAAAGGTGTTCAATGTTTAGAAACTTAAAGCCACTAGATCAATAACTGCATCTTGAAATACGAGAGTGATACAATCACAGGACTCAAACCCACTTTCATAGTACGTACTTACGAGAACATTGTGCTGTGTGTGGATCGCAAAACAATGAAAACTATTGTTGCAAAAATTATTTATTCCACACAACTCAACAGAGGAAGGTTTAAATAACAGTATTTTTCTTCACAAAAGATTTCATCTCACATTTCAGCAATGTAAAATAATTTAATCATTGTTCACACACAATAATTTTGCTGAAATAAGATGAAGTTAACAAATATGTTAACTAATATCACTGCAATACTTCAGACTTATTTCCTATCTGACTGGACACATGGCTACTTTCTTTTTTGGTTTTCAAGCATCTTACTGCTGTAGTAAATCAATCACTTTCTGAACGTAGCAAGTACCACACACTCAGATATTGTCGTTGTCAATGATGCACTCATAAGAAGACAGTCTGATATGTATGCCTTAGACAGAGGCCCGTTTGACAGACCATAGTAATACTTGACCCACAAGTTCACAGCTGAGAGCTGTCAGCATGTTGCCTAGCATGGTTTCGCAAGGTCACATTATGCGTGAATGCCTGACCACACACGCTACAGATGTACGGCTTGTCACCAGTGTGAAGTCTGACATGCTGGGTAAGATTCCACTTGTCTGAGAACTTCCGCTCGCAGAACACGCATGCGAAGGGCTTCTCCCCAGTGTGGGTACGCAGGTGACGCTGCAATTCTTCACGGCGCTTGAAGGCCTTGCCACACTGCTCACAGCAAGCGGGACGCTCCGGCCGGTGAACCTTCATGTGTGCCACGAGACAGTTCTTCCAGGTGAAGCTCTTGTTACACTCGGGGCACACGTGGTCCTTCTGAGTGGAGTGCACCAGGAAGTGGCTGTTGAGGGAACCCTTCGTCTTGCACCTCTTGCCGCACACGTTGCAGAGGAACGGCAACAGCTCGGAGTGAGTCGCCAGGTGTAAATTCATGTTACTCCTCTTCCTGAATGCCTTGCCGCATGCGCTGCACGTGTGTGGCTTCTCAGGTGAGTGCGTCCGCAAGTGCACTTTCAACTGCGTTGCTGTGTAGAAGGCTTTCGGGCACTCGGCACACGCAAACCGCTTGACTCCAGAATGGGTTGCTTCGTGATCTCTGAGTGATGTGCGGCAGGTGAAAGTGCGTGCGCAGCACGAACATGAGAACTGCTTCTTCTGTAGGAATGGGGGGAACTCTGGTTCTGAGGACACGCTGTCTTCGTCTATAGTTTCTAACACGTCACTGTTTGGAGACAATGAAGCTGCCATGCACTCTCTGCTGTTGTCTACTGTCTGACTTTCTTCCCCGTCTGGTCTAGATGTTCTTTCTTCAGAGCCACCAACACATTCTTCAGCATGATCACTAACACTCACGGAACTGAAGTCATTTCTGCATGCAGCTGTGACTTTTGCAGTTACAGTTTTCGACATTCTTTTAGTGTGCACCAATTGTTTCGTTGCATTTTCTGAAATTCTATATATACACGGATAATCACCACTGTGGTTCAATGTAGACTCTGTTTCAATTATAGGCACCGTTAACATCTAGAGGAAAAAAAAAATACCTATCAGTAAATACCAAAGCAAAAAAATTGTGATCATTAGTTGTACTGTAATATCTTTTTAATGTTTTACAATTTCTAAATTACAGTTCAAAATTACAAACTCTCAAAAAACATACATTCAAATTTATTTTATAAATAGTAATTATAGAGCTACTGGCTGCAGCTTTGCTTGTAAGCCATGAATACTTTCTGTTCTCAGAAAAACTTGCCTCAAACAGTCATAGAATACATGTTTTAATTCTAATTGCACATATTTGGTCAATACACAGTCTATATCACAAAAAAAAACTGTATATTAACAGCTACACAATTACGGTACCATTACTGATTCGCAGTTACACATTCCCCCCCCCCCCC
>PNEQ01002689.1:13133-25043 GCA_003012365.1 Medauroidea extradentata | reverse complement strand
GTAAAATTTCGTAACATCGCAGATATAATAAAGTAGGGTATACCTATGTCTAATGGTTTATATTGTCCATAAAAATTTACTAGTTAAACACAGAATGTGCAACTTTTTTGCCCTTATTTTGTAGCAAAATACATTACGTACATGTCATATATTGTAAAATGTATACTTTCAAAAACATTTAAAATTATACTTCTGCAGCAGTACAGCCTTCAAAGAAAGAAAACAACACTAATACATGCAGTCATCCGAGTTGAAAGCAAATTACACAACTATACAGTGGAGGAACAATACTGCCTTCTAGCACATGATGAAACAAATTCACGAGAATGAATGCTCAACAGTGAACATTTGCATACACTCTTATAAATACCCTTAATGATACAGCAAAGTATATAAATTGTTGAGTGTAATTTCAATACAAAAATTAAGACCCTGAAATACATTCACACTTATATGCACGCCAAAGTAGTAATGTGCACCTAGTACGTATTGTACATAAACAAGATAAAAATGGCAGCAAAAAAATCAGTTTAAAATTTTTCCTTATGGTGATTTTGACAAAACAGACATTATGTGAAATGCAGTTGTTCAGACAAAATAATATCTGCAATGAACGCAATGTTACCAACATCACATAAAAATTAAATTTATAACTAGAGAAACAGTTCCCCTCAGGGAGGAAACCTATAAACTAAAATCAACTTCTGTCAATGTCAAAGCAAAAAGTAAGTCAATCCTGTAGAAACATCTGGACTAGAATATTGAATAATTACTTTGAACAGTTTCAGATGCAGTAACAGAACTAACACAACTGCATGTGCCATCAGAAATTTTACCACTACATACCTATTTTACGTTGTAACGAAGTTTGATTTGTAGAAACGAAACAAATCAGAGTTGTAATGAAAATACATAAATCCAAAAAGGTGGCACTATGTACCCGTTGATGTTTACAGAGTACAATACCAACATTCATTAAACAAAAAAAACTGTACTGGTTAGAACTAATTGTAGCACAGAAATAACAAAAGCCTTGAACTTAACAAATAGAATTACAATAAAATTTCACAAGAACCAATATAAAATAAGATTTCTTAACATGGAAGGATTAGTTTGTTTATGTATGGGTTTGAAACTGTAGACACTAATCCAATATACAAATATACGCTAGTAATACTATACAACCTGAACAAAATTAACTTCACCATGTATGAAAACAAACTCCCATTCAAATAAAATGATTTACAACACTACCCCAAAAATAGCTGTTGGCTACAAAACTGAGAAATTCCCTTGTTTTCAATCTAGATACTTTCACATGCTTAGAAAGATAAAGGTACATTAAATCATTAATAAAAACTTTTAAAATTCAAATCAATATCTGTACATATTTAACTGGAGTAGGCTATACTAATGCATATTTTAAAATATATAACAGTTAATTTTCATGACTGAACTGTGAATTTTGGTCAACTGTAGGATAAAACACAACATACCATTTCAACCAGTAAAAAACATTAAATCATAAAATTTCCAATCAAATAATTTATGACTAAATATCATATACTCCCTGTCAGTAAAAGTAAACGTTATTCACATAACAAATATGGATTTATTGTACAAAAATAGCACAGCTATAAAATTACTAACGGTAGGTATAGTTTATAATGCCACAGTTTTTTTCTGCAACCAATAAACATGGCACTGAGATTATTGAGGATAAACTTTTTTTTACAATTTATCTTCTTGTAGCAATCAATATGAACATTGGGTGCAAATTTACACAATGTTTAAATTGCTATTTTCCTCCACAAACCTAAAAATCTTCATAAACTGACATCTTAAATGTTTTGCTACATTAGACAGCATTCAAAACATAAGTTACAAATATCAGTTTTATTACACGACAGCAGAATGGAATAGCTGCAAGAAAGATTGTTTCCTTTCAATAACATATTTAACAATAACTTAAACTGGAAATTACTGTATTCTTTACTTTAGCCTACTATACTAAATACATATGCTGGAGTGACACTGTGCAGATAGTAACAAAGAACAGTACATTTCACTGTAACAGACAATTTATTATTTGAAAGAGACAATTGCATGATAAAATTTATGGGTGTTAAATTAACCAAAACTGACAAGCTAACCACAATTGAAATTTACTAACACAAAAGTTACATGAGGTAAACCAAAACTGACATATGTAAAATACACTAAACTGAGGAAAGCTAACCAAAATTTACATAAGGTAGCCTCTATCTAAGTTACAGTAATCTAACTTTTCAAAACTAAAAGAATTTTCAGAAACAGTGGCACATCTACTTTGTTCAGCATTTGTATCTGCATGTATCAATAATCTCAGTAACATTTATCATAATCCACACATCTAGTTTTCATTTGTTTGTTCTTCGCAATTCCATTCAGAACCAATTTCCGTACATCTGCTTGACATTGTCTGGGTTGTTTACACAGAAACTAATTATTGTGATCCCCAGAATGAATTAAAGTACAGTATACCAAATGTACTTATTTTGCTGCAGAAAATTGTAAACTTCTCCCTAAAAACTTTGTATATAAAACTTAACTTTTAAAAACTGAAGCACAATACAGTACACAAGTGTTTTAAAACTGCTACCAAACTGCACATTTTTATGTTCAAAATTTTTTGCTAAATTGCATATCTTTATAATACTTTTGATAACAGCAGGCATTAGCATTACCATGTATTTTGAAGAAAAAGGTAAGTTGAGGTCAAGGCAGTGGACTTTAACTCTTTCGTTGCAAGATGAAAAATTTTAATTATGCCAAGATAGTAAAAAAAAAAAAAAATGTTTAATAAAAAATCTTGTTTTATAAATTTTGTTTGGTTAGTTTCAAGTGAGAAAACAATGTACATAGTGTTTACAGCCATTTAATTTGGTGTTCAACTAAAGTAGCATGTCTCAGTTTAGAAATATTTTATATTTGACTATAGTCGAATGTCGCAGTTAAGGAGGTTAAGGAGCCTCATGAACAGCAACGCCACACGAGATGGTGATGCACAACTTGAAACAAGGACAGGAACAGGGACCAGAGTTGGAAAAGGTTCTTTGTTACGATACCATCCTAGCATTTGCCTCGAGCGCTCGTGAAACCACTTAGGATGGCCGGAGATGAGAATTAAATCCAGTTCTTCCTGAAGGTGATTCAAATATATTACAGTTGTGCCACTTCACTCAGATAGAAATAGAGATCACGAGAGAGAGACAGTAAGAGAGAGAGAGTGTGTGTGTGTGTGTGAGTCTAATAAGCATGTGTATACTGTGAATCAGTGACAGATTTTTGGTCAGCACTTGACATAGAGGTCTTTAGCGCTGGAGAGGGGTGATGCGAAGTGAGTATGATCGGTGCCGGAATGAAAGAGTGGGGGAAACGGGAGATCCAAGAGAAAACTCACTGACCAACGGCATCGTACGGCACAATTCCCAGATGCAAAAATCAGGGGCCTGATCCCGCCGGGAATCGAACCTGGATCGCCTTGGTGGGAAGCATGCGTGTACTAACACATACACAAGGTTCAAGTAACATAATCTGAACAATATCTCCTAATAACCAAGTCCTACCATAGAAAAAATCCTACAAACAGAGGTATAATTTTGAATGGTGAACTATTACCATGATACACCAGGATAACTTTGAAACTAGACACGGCCTGAACCAAAGGAATTACTGTAAATGAGACTGTATGAAATAAAGATTACAACATTCTCAAAAATATTATCCTATGCACCAATATACAAGTCAGCTCATTAATGTACTATATAGCGGTAGCTTGCTGCAGTTCACAATACTTCACACTGAATACAAGTCCATAACATTTCTATATCAGTCAGTGTCATGACTATTTTTTAGATATATTGTACAGAAAAATGAACAATGTGCGACAGCAGTACACTAACATAAACCTTTTCTAATATGTACGCCAATTGCCATGCAAATATCACCAAAATAAACTGAACAGATTATTTCATTACAGCTTTGTAAACAATTTCGCAGTCTATGCGGTCCATAATTCAACTCCTTTAAGTCCTCGCTCTTTAGTTTTGCAGTGGTTTCAAAATTATTTTTTTTAACGCAAATTTTTATAAATATCAAAAATTCATTCTTACAGTTTTAACATTTATATATCATTTGTATCTAAATTTTTCTGTTGCACTACACCAAATGGAATTTTTGATTTTTCCCCCTGAAGTATCACATATTTTGTTGTCAAAATAAGTCAAAATGAAGCAAAATAATTTTTTGCTAGCAAACTACATTAAAAAAAAAAAAAAAAAAAAAAAAAAAACGCTTTGGCAAAATTGTGTATTCTATGAGTGTACTCAAATTTTTCAAAACATTTGGTTAAAAAATATTTGAGTTATATGGTTATATGCAATTGTTTGAAATAAATTAAAGATAATGGCCTCAAGGCATGTTTGTGTGTGTGTGAGGCAAAAGTCTATGAGGCGCTAAGAGCAACGTCGACTGGCACATGTATTGTGGAATTGCCTCTACACCCAAAGTCATAAACATGCGTGTAGTGTTCCCGCCGTAGTGTTTTTGCTGTACGACTTTAAGAGGTGACGTTGACATTTTATTGAACGTGTCACTGTAGCAAAGTTCAATGTACTTGTAGACGTGAAAATAATGCTGAGTTTGTCCTGAATCTGATTCAATTAAAACAGGGGCTGAAACATGATTGTAAACTTACATCTGGTTTGATAAACACTTGTCAATTTATGAGTCATCTATGCCGAAAGCCCATGTATATAAAGTCACTAGGTTAGCCTTGTTAAAGTAAAATTTCAATCTGAATCATTTAAAAAGTCATCGGAGTGAAGTTTCTTACGTCTAAGAACTGAAACATACTAACTGCTCAGAAAACTTTGATAACAAAGTGGCTAACATCTGGTGATCATACTGGTTGCTTGACAGAGAAAACCTGGCTAACTGTAGTAGGTTTGTAAACATCTAAAATCGTGGGCACTAATCAGAAAATTAACACATAAAAATATTCTATGTCAAGATATCAATAGACAGACATAAATATTTACATTTTTTCAGAGATCATGTTCTAATTTTGTATTGCTGTCTTTGCTAAGTTAATCTTGAAATGGATTAGTTTCATTTGATCCACAAATAGCAAATTTGTGATTATGGCTACAAAATGTAATGTATATGCGGGAAGCTTGTTCATAAAAGATGTAACAGATTTTTAGTATCCCATGTTTTAAACTTTTTTTTGAGGTGAAGATTGACTGAACTTCACTTTGGCGTAGACAAGACTTTTAACAGACCATTCCAAACTATAATGAAGAAAAATCAGCAACTCTTTCATGTGTGATGCTATTGAACTTGAAACTACAATAACCTAAACACCAAATTTATTTCAGTATGTATTTTACACAAACTGTAAGCCTTGTTCAAAAAACATAAAAACAATTCTAACATCTATAAATTCACGAAGCTACAGTGATAGGGATAAATTATGTTTGAACAAGAAAACTTAAGTGCACATATCTGGACATATTTTAATGTATTGTAGACATGCAAAGCTGAGAGAACAATGCTGGCAGTTGTGAAACCAATAATAGCAAGATGAATGAAAAAGTAAAAAAAGTAAATGCTCACCTAGTGCAATTATTGCTGTTAGTTACATCTCCTTGGACGCAAACGGTATAATACACTAGTATTGCTTTCAACACAGATACTCGGTAATGCAATTAGGACAAAATGTTTCCTTACATAGCTGACCAGAGTTACAAGAATAAGAAATAATTCCCTTTAACTATGCTTAATCAACTGGCACTCTGGCAAACATCTCCACTAAGTACATAGCTGCACGTGCAGTTTGGAATGCTTCCTTAACGTCACATTGTGTGTGAATGCTTCACCACAGACATTGCACACGTATGGACGAGCTCCAGTGTGCAGCCTCAAGTGCTGCGTGAGATTCCACTTTGCAGAGAACTTACGTTCACAGAACGAGCACATAAAGGGCTTCTCATTGGTGTGTATTAAAAGGTGGCGCTCCAAGTCCTTCTTGCGCTTGAAGCCCTTCCCGCAAAACTCGCAACTGAGAGGACGGCATGGGTTGTGTACTTTAGCATGCATAGTGAATGAGTGCTTCCACTTGAACCCCTTCCCGCACTCTGCACACACGTAGTTCTCTTGCTGCGAGTGGACATTGAAGTGACACTCCATAGTGCCTTTTGTCTTGAAGCTCTTCCCGCAAATGTTGCACAGGTACGGAGTGGCGGACGAATGTGTTCTGGTGTGCAGAGTCAGCAAATGCTTGGTGCGAAAAGCCTTCCCACAAGTGTCGCAAATGTGCGGCTTCTCCTCTGAATGAGTGCGCATGTGCATTTTCAACTGGTGATCTGTGTAGAAGCCCTTCCCGCACTGCTCGCAGAAGAATCTTTTTTCCCCAGTGTGTGTGATTTCGTGGGTCTGCAGGGAGGTACGGCTCAAGAACATTTTCGGACAATGGGCACATGCAAACCGTTTCCGGGAGGGCATTTCGAAGTCGGAGCTCCCTGGAGATGGCACTTCGTCATCACTCGAGATGTCGGAATGTGTGCTTGTTACGGAAAGTGTCGATAAATCAGGCTTCAAGTCCAGTGCATCCATAAACTCAAAACTGTTCACAGAATTTCTACTTGAGATGTTCTTCCTTACTGTTGATGGTTTCTTTTTTTTCAGAACAGCTCCTCTGTCCACACTACCACAAGACCTGCTGCTCCTCTTCGTTGTCAGTGTCACAGTTTTAGAGAGAATTGTTTGCGTTCCCTTGGTAGATGTTACATTTCTCCCATTTCTCATAGTTCTGTGCAGGAATTGCGTAAATTCACTTTTATCATTTTGATTTATTTTCATGTCTTCTGTGTTTACCATTAATATCTAGGGAGGAGGAGAAAAAAAATTCTAATCAGTAGACATGGTGAATGATATTTAGTACAACATTTGAAAAATGTAATAGTATAAATAATTATAACAAAAATACAAAAGATGGAAAGTAACTCTCAACTATCAGAAAATAATTTTGATAAATCCATCTTAAAACTGAGTTATGAGTATAAAATGTTAACTATATACTGAATTTTTATATTAAAAAAATTGCTTATTTGCTCTAACACACAGAAACTTCAGACATAAAATACATACTGCAACTTACATTCGAACTTTTTTTTTCTACTTCTAAAATCTTGTAATTTAAACTTACACTGTAACAATACAGATGTTCTTGGAGCCTATGTCATTACACGGGAAGGTGAACAAATAGGTAATATTAAGCAAAGTTTGCAATTGCATGTGCATGTATATTTCCTGTTCCAAACCATTTCCAATATACAGCTACTTGAATAAACATTCCTTATCAAATTCATGCAACACACTATCCATCCCTCACAGCCATCACTAATGTCTCTCTCCTTTGTCCTGCAAACAACATATGTTCCTCCCAAGCTTGATTGTCAGTCGTCAGTTGCCTGTTTGCAACAAGCATAAGTGATACAGGTAACTATTCTGGAAGCAGTTGTGTTTGCTAAAAAGCCATACACACATTATGATGCCATGCTGAACGTTTACAGATACTTGAACGGTAGCTCACCTACTGCTATTGTAGATTACACATGATAATTTCCCTAACTATCCAAGATAAAGTTAGCACAATAGAAGTACTGGCTACTCTGCCCTTTCAATGAATTACATTTTTTTACTACTGATAACATAAACACATCGGTTTCAGTGATACACACCCCATAGAGATTTCAAGTCTGTAAATTCGTATTCATAGGAAAATATACTTTTTAGATTATTATCCACAACACGATAGTCTTTACCACGAACAGTCTTCACATGTTGAGTTCTAGACAGGGTTGGCAAAAGAACAGTTTTTTTTAAACTAAAAAAACATGTTTTTTAAAAACTGTTTTAATGTACATTTTAAACAATACCACTGAGTATTTGTGTTAAATAAACCATGTTTTACGCAAACTATTAATGTTTTTACAAATAGCTTGCGAACACTATTTTAGCTGAAGTTGTATTTTATACTTTAAATTTTAACATCCGTCGTAATTACTCTCAAGTTAACTTCTTACACTAACTGTCATTGCAACCATCATTCAGGCCTGCTAAATTTCTCAAGTTTTTTACTTTCGTAGTCAGTTTATTGAATATCTGAACATATAGAGCGAAAAAATTTATTTTTATTGAAGAAACTGGAAATTTGGAAGCAAAATGGTAAATTTTAAAATTTTTTATTCAAAGTGAGAGGTTTTAAAATGTTTTAAACACGTTGTTAAAACATTTTTGTCATTTTTGAATAAATCTTGCAATGGAGGCCAGTTACAAACTAAAGAAGTATTTTGGACATATGCCATTGCAGCACATGGTGTGTCACAGAAAACCAAAGAATACACAGACAAGTAAACAAACAAAAGGACTGGCATTTAGTTTGAAACAGCTTGTTTTGAAATATGCCATCCCTTGTTCCAGATCACAAAACATTTTCCATAATGCACAATAACTTAACTCAGTGCCATTTGGCATGAGAACGACACCATCTACATCATTAGCAACATGACACATACATTCTAGATGTGGCTCAGCATAGCTCTGCAATTATGTGAGTACACCTTGAGTGCATCTGAGTATTCCACAAAAACCACAGAAAAGACTCTGTGAAGAGACTCGTACCCTTCTTACACAAAGCTTGTGAAACATCTCTGCATAACGGAAACAATTATATCCACCTAAAATTATTGTGGTTAATTCTTGATCGTCAAGTGATTCTTACATTGCTATTTACTGACAGTCATATTTACCCAGGATAAGGTAAAGAAGGATATGGTTAATAGTAATTGGTGGTCACATGAAAATCTATATGCTACAGTAGAAAAAAATTTCAATGTTCATTTCTCCATCAATGTATTGTGCACTATGACCTAAATGTTTTATCTTTTAGCAAACAAGGATTGAAAATGTTTTTGCAGTAAAAGTTTCTATCAATTTTTAAATGAAAACATAAAATGCAGGATTGATGAGCTAAACACTTTGTAGCATCATCTTTCACGAACACTGTGTACAAGAAAACATTAAGATGAAAAAAAAATATATTTGTGAGCAAGTAGAATTTTTTTAAAGCGTTAAACACTACTTCACGTACTTGTAAAATAAAAAGCACTTATTTTGATAACTTCCAAATACTCGTAACCTCATACATAATCCAACAAATGATTCAATATGGTAATACTTACTTCTTTGTTCATTTCAGTTCAATTCAGATTATACACCCCAGTTTACCTTTTCAGCATGGGAATGTTTAAACACGAAATTTCATTCATGGTTCTTTCGTTTATTTGTAATTTTTGTGCCGTTCACCGCAGGGCGGGAACTAGAGAGAATTCTTTAGCCATATAGATGTTTACGTACTTTCAACATGACGAGACTCCTCTGTAACCTACAAGACTTATGATTAAACATCCCGACATTATGTTTCCTGATCTGTGGATATGGCATTGTGGTCCCAGAAACTTGCCGCCATGATCTCAAGAGCTGACCGAATGTTGAACTTTATGGAATTGGAAGACGAGTAAACTGTACAAAAGAAAGGCTGCTAGATGTGATGAACTTCTACCTCACATTATGGAAATGGCCACCCAAAGAAAAGAATATGTACCGTGCATTCTGACACTGACCACTTAAGGGCGCAGCTCATCTCAGTTTTCAATGTCTTTATTTATTTTTATACTTGTACCAGATATTTTTTTTCTTATTTTAGACATAAATTGTGATTAAATCTTCCTCTTAGGAATCCTTTGTATCTCATTTTTTTGTGTAATGAGTCGTAAATGTCAAAATTTGCACTTTATGGTTTTAAGTACGCCACTAAAACCAACTGACATACCAAACCAACAAAATTCACAGTGTATAACAATGTTGTAGGCTATGATTTGACATACATAAAAACAAAAAATAAAATAATTTTGTATTTAATAAAAAAATGCTGAATTATGAAATGAACTAGAGCGTACACGTTGGGACCCGAAAGATGGTGAACTATGCCTGGCCAGGACAAAGTCAGGGGAAACCCTGATGGAGGTCCGTAGCGATTCTGACGCGCAAATCGATCGCCGGAGCTGGGTATAGGGACGAAAGACTAATTTAACCATCTAGTAGCTGGTTCCCTCCGAAGTTTCCCTCAGGATAGCTGGCACTTGGAGGAAAGAAGGAAAGAGCCCTTAAAGCGAGCTTACGAGAGCAGAGTAACGCTGAGTGGGAGCAGGAATTTTCCGAAATTTCACTTTAGACTGTTGAAGATTCATCACTGTAAAATGTAATCATTAAAGTAGCTCAACATTTGTAAACATTTTGGATGGAGCACATACGTATGTAAAAATAAACTTTTATGCTTAGAATCATCTATCTGTTCACCTTCCTATATAGTGACCATTACTCCCAGAGCATTCTGTATGTTTGCCTGCTTACAACATATATAAATGTATGCAGTATTTTTAAAGCAACATTAATTAATTTACTACATAAATGATGACACAATATAGGTACTAAATTGACTATCAAGACAAAAATAATTTATGTAGATAACAAACATATTAAAAAATAATATATATCATACCACACTGACATATAAACATAACTTCACGGATAGATGTTCAACACAAGGGCAAGATAATGGCGTCATACCCACAAAGAATACAAAATTGGTAATGAATGTAAATATGTTCATATGGTAATCACATATAATCATTTAAAGAAAAATACAGTAATTTGAAAAATATCCAATCTCTTCAACCAAGAAAATGTTTATCAATATTTAAAATACACCTATTACATTATCACAGACATAATAATACGCAAATAAGATGGGAGCACTTGAATTTTCAATCTTATGAGCCACAATCTTATTTTGTAAGAATACGGTTAGATCACAACTTTAAAACAAATAAATAAATAAAAAACTTCTCTGTGTGAAAAAAAAACTGTTTTTCGCATGTGGGGAACATGGCAGATGCTGCCAATTAATTTTTCCTGGGTACTTCTGTTTCCCCCACCGTCACTGCATTACATGACTTGTCGCCTAGAAAGAAGTTTCTAAAACCATACTCCAAGTTTGGCTTCACAGGAATAATCAAGCTACTATAATAACTTACCTACTACGTAATCTTTTACACAAAATATTAAGAAAACTACCTCTCCGCGGCTTATTTCATTTCCTGATATGAACCTTAAAAAGACCCTTACTGTCCTACAGTTAGCCTGCTTGTACCCTGCCCCACGTAAGAATGTTGGTTTATGACCATTCTGAAGGTGTCATGCGGTGGCAGCTAAAGGGAAAATTTTCAAGAGGAGTAGAGTACAAAGTTAAAGAATAAATTTCACAGCAATTAGCCACTAATACGTACAGCAAGTAACAACAAACTCCTATTCTTTACAGTTTTTTAAATGCATGCAAACACTTTTAAATTTAAATGAAATAATTTTTCTGTGACAGCCACACGTAACAGCACTGTACATACACCTATAATAAATTACTTTTCGTGGAAAATATTTTCAAGTTTCATGTCCTCCCAGTTACAGTAATTACAAATGTTGTAGTTTGCTACCTAATGTGTTCTAATCCAGTCGTCCCGATGTTCCAGGTCATTTAACACCTGCAGTTGCCCAAGTAACATTAGAACAAAAAAAAAATGTGTATATATATATATATATATATATATATATATATATATATATATATATATATATATATATATATATATATATATATATATATATATATATATATATATATATATATATATATATATATATATATATATATATATATATATATATATATATATATATATATATATATAT
>PNEQ01002687.1:115499-145591 GCA_003012365.1 Medauroidea extradentata | reverse complement strand
TGTGCGATTTTTCACTACATAATTACTCATGAATATACTGATACTATTAGAAATAACTATAGCTAAAACATGAACTAGATCAACATTTGAATTAGAAACTTACATTTCGAAAATTACACCTATATAGTTGATGTAATGTTTCGATGCATGACAAACAGCTGAAAAAGTACAGTAAGAATTAGTATTTTATATCTGATCTACTTTAACAATCTCCTTACGCGACATAAAGAACCACGTAAATTATACGCACGTAATTCGGGTAATACAAGACTGCACACAGCTCAAATAACTTAATTTCCTAGATGGTTCAACCGAGCGTGGAGGAACAGTGGCAAAATACTCGCCTCGCATTCGGGAGAACCCGTGTTCTATCTCCGGTTCCAGCCATCCTGATTTCAGTTTTCCAGGTTTTCAGAAATCACTCCTGGTGAATGCTGGGATGGTTCCTTACACAGGTCCTAGATGACCTTACTTCTTTCCCCCGTGTATCTCTACAAGGCCTTGTGCTGTTCTAGGGTATATGAAGTTCATATAAATAAAATCAATATATATTAACATATTACAACTCCTTCAAAGATCATAGAGTACAAACATTTTAGAAACTAAGGATTATATAACAGACGTTATTTTGTATTGAAGTAAAAAATGAATTGCAGTTTTGTTGATTCAACAACTTGTCGAATGTAATACATCTATAATTTAAATGTGGAACATTAAATACAATATTAATTAAAATTTTATTGTCATTCTCTGTATTTAAAAACAATTAATGTATGTATGTCCAACATAGTATTGAATTCCTTTTCAAATTAAGTTTTGAAACTCCGAAAGGCATGTAAGAAATTACCGTTTACTTACTTACCTACCAGAAATTATTAAATTCCAAAGACACATACTAAACTCTCCATTCCATTACTAAAAACGATAAGGCCTGATAATATTTTGGTGTAAGAAAAAATAAATGAGATTTATACTAATTGTTTTCATTAAGAGGGCGAGGTACATAATTCAATACTAAAAGCTTTAATCTATAACTGTAGGTTTCTTGAAGCCAATTTGCGAAAATTAAACAATAGCAATCCTATACAATAATTTTAGCCAACGTTTTAAACAAAATTTTTAAAGAGTTACGAACTTCTGAGGCACAATCTCTTACGCCGGAACCTCGTGCATTTAACTGCGGCGCAAGAAATCACGCGTAACGAATTAGTAATTCTGGATAAATATTTACTCATAAAGTTGGCGAATGCCATTATATAGGATCGTCATTGAGTATTTTATCCATATTGGCTTCGAAAAAAACGTAGAAATCAATTGATGTTTTCAGCATTTATTTATCTACTACGCACTCTTAAGTATACGCAGTACTATATGAACTTAGTGACCTCGCGTCTGTGTGTAGACAGAGGCAATGGACAGCGAGGTGTCATCTAACTGTTGCTGGTGAAGTTACAGCAAGGTCGAGGTCATTAATAGTCACTCGGGAACTACTGAATTTACAACTTTACAGTGGCAGAGTTATCTCCTGGTATATTCACGCTCCCTAACATTAATCTGGTATCATGTTGTTTCAATACGGATTCCTTCCAAATATATCGCTGAAGCTTTTCAAAATCTTGTTAGGTACGACAGACTCGTGTAAAGAGGAACTAACTGAATGTGAACGTTTCTCCAAAAAATAAAAAATAAATAAATATTTTTATCCCGGAAAAAAATATATGTGTAATACATATTTTAATAACTGATAAATTAACGTGAAAGTTAGTCCATCAATAATAATTTTGACAAAAATCGGCAACATAAGCAGTCGCATCGCTATTTAGATCTGTAAAGCTAGGCGAGACCAAAATCAAACAAGGAAATCTGCCAGTGAATATACAAGACAACGTTTTATTTGCAGCTAATTTAAGTTTCTCTTTGCATTTTATCTTGCAGTAAAGAAAATTTTCTTTATAGCAGATAGAAACATGTTTAATATATTTTTATTTACTACACATATTATCATAAATATGTTATCTTTCATAACAATAATATTTTCTTTCTAACTAATGAAATCTTTAAAATCTTACATTAACTTAAACTTCCTCTAAAAGTAGTAGTCTACAAATAACATAACGGTAAATTTTACCGTTGAAATACTTTATTTGTAACAAATTATTTTGTTGCAATTAGAATAATAAATCCCAAACAAAATGTTTCTACATAGCTTCTATGAATAGGGTTTATATATAAACAGAACGTTTTCTATGACGCAACAACATACGGAGGGTGAAAAGGGTTTATTTTTACATTGTAGATGATAGTGAGAACATTGTTCTTCCTAAATGTAATTTTGCGTGGTATTCTTCATTGCTTTTGTCGCGCCTGATTTCCTGAGTAAGCAAAGTGCAACAAGTTGAGTGATTAGGTTTACGAGGTAATTTTTAATTATTTATCACCATTTCAAGAATTTAAAAAATAAATTAGTTTTCAATAATATTAAAGTAGGTAATTTTATAAAATATATTATGTAAGTGTAAGTAAAAAAAACAAATTTTTTAGTTGGTGAATTAAAGGTTGTCCGTAGACTAGATTACTACACATTTAGTTGTCAACAGTTTAAATTTATTATTGAAATTTACTACTTGTAAGTTACTACAGTCATGACTGAATTTCGTTTACAGAGTTCAAAATTGTCAAATCTAAAATAATTTGTGGAAATATTTCTTCAAGTTCTTAAAAGTATTGTGAGCACTGTTAGGTTTTTTTGTGCATGTTTCACTTCCAAGAAGTTTATAAGCTCAGAAACAATATTCTATTATAAAAGACTGTGTGCTCGAATATTTAAATATTTTATATAATTTTTTAAAGTTAGGTAATGCTATCAATTAATACGTGGATATTAAACTTATTGAGAGAAACACGTGGACAACAATTATGATAAATATGTACAAAATGGAATTTAAAATGTTTCCTCTATTTTAAAAATTATATTTTGTCTTATTCAGATTGCCTTTAAATTAATGGGATAGTTTCACATATTGTAGTGTGAGAGTTTTGATGGGTTTAGGTCGGGCATTCATGGTATTTAATTAAAAAACGTTCATTAGGTATACGTTCAGAATGATACGTAAAGTTTGAGAGTTGCATTGTGCATGTTACTTTCAGTAACGTGGCATTTAAACTTCGAATTTTCTGACTACTGTCTTAAGTGTTTATGGTTTATTAGCGGACACACGGCTTAATGTAGGTTATTGCTATTCTGAGCTGATTTCCGTCATGCGTAGAAAATTTTTGTAAAAATAAATGTAGATTAGACAAGGTATTCCGAAGTATAACGAGAAGATACTGCACATCTCATACATGTAGGAGAATAATTTTCAAAAATACCATATTATACATCCTTTGTTAATGTAAAGATATTTACTTTCAGATAATATATACTTTAAGATATTTAATGCACATTTTACTAATTATCAGGTTCTTTACCGATTTAGTATCACTAAATTTGTTTTTAATTAGGCTATTTGCACTAACAAATGCTGCACTTGAATTTCATAAGCAACTTAATACGTAAACTGTGACAATATGAGCTACATCAGTAGGCTTTACATTGTTATAAATTCACTACCAACTAATAATTAAGGTCCATTAAATCAATTTAGGTCTGCACGTGATAAAATTAGTAAAATTGTCAGTGTGGTTTGTATTTGTTATTCTAAATAGAATATTTGAAGAACACACTCGATTGAAATCAGAGAAAATATTAAACATATGTAGGAAAGCTTATATAGAGAGACAAATCCACACTCGCAATATAGCGATATCATGGAGTTTTCTTTAGAAATTGTAGCTCTCTTACTTCCGCGCCCATTGGCCAGGCACTTACATACCTACTCTATGGGAGGTTGAACTCACCACATGAACTTGCTGCAGCCTGCCATAGCGGGCAAGTGTATCGTATCCCAAAGAGCAATTGACGGTAGAGAGTGCAACGATCACCACTAACAGAGACTTGCCAATCATCTTTGAAACTGTCTTGTCCCAGCCCTCATGCTCTACTTTTTACTAGCCGAGTGTGTGGCCTATCTGGCTGGAGACAGGATAGCGTGACCTCGTTACAATCAAGAAATAACACAGCAATTACCTTCTGTGATGAGTTCAAAGCGATAAAAGTTAGCCGCCCCATTTGTTCTTAATGCCGTATACAATACGTGCCTCTGTGTTGTGCGAGCAACAGTTCTTTAAGATACGTGACAGTTAGAGCCTGGAAAAATTCGCGGGTTCACTGAAGAGTAGGCTAGCCTTCAAGAACGTATATTATCTCAAGCAGACCGCAGCTGCTCACTAGCAGCTCGCTTCCACTGTAAAATGAGCATGTGATTAATTCAATTTTGGTTATTGGCTGAGCGACTTCCAGAAGGTGTCAAATACGTCAGGGGCCAATTGCGAAAGTGACACAAACTTACATTTGCCGGAATTCTAGCTTGTGTCGGAAAAAAAGGCGAATTTTTCAGGGCCCTAATGATACTCTAGAACCCATTATCATCATCAATCCTGTAATCTATTAGTGAAAGAAAAACAGAGACTTGCCAAATTTTAAAAAATCATAAAATGTGAAATATTTGTAAGACAAATGTATAAATACTTGTCGTAACTCATTAAGTCCAAAGACATTATGATAGTAAAAGTAATTCAGACGTGAGAGTAGTAAAACATTGCAGGAAAATCGCTTTCCAAAAACAATTTTTTTTTCAAAAATGTACAAATTGTTATTCAACACATCGTTACATATTGTTACGGATACCACCGCAGTGCTCAGCTGGCAGGCGGAAATGCAAGCGCAGAGCGATGTTATGACAAACTTTGAAGGTTGTCCCTTACTATTGAGAGCAGGTTGACATAAACAACGAGGGGGCAGGGCCACCGTGTGGGTTGTTCATCGGACCGTCAGCTGGGGCACCTCCAGATCGGCTAGGAAGCAGTCTTCCTGCTGACCAACTCCGTCGTTCGAGAGCCAGTTGTTTGGGACCCCGTTCGTAACCCGGGGAAGTCACGGCCATGCTCACTTGCGATCCGTTTGTGTGTCAACAGCACCAATACTTAGTGGTAAGCCGCTTGGAGCTGAGAAACAATATACTTATAATAATGCTCTCTTGTATTCAGGCCTTAAGCCAAGATTGTGCCACGCCAGTCGTAGAGCTGTATTGAGTAATTTTTGTGTAGTTAAAAGCCCCATCTAGTCAATATTGTGACGTCTGATAATTAATATTAATCCCTTGTCGTAGTAACCCAGGAGTCACAGTTGAGTGGTGGAGACAGTAAGTGGCCGCCAATTCGAGCACGCCACTCGTGTGTTTACATCGAGAACAACCTTCAATAGGTAAGTGAGCTAGGGTGAAACAATGCGAACTATACAAGAATTGTGCTCGGATGAACATAATTGGTTTGTTATTTCCGTGTGTGTAAGGAAATACTTACATGAGTAATATGAAACATTACAATTTTTGGTTGAAAAATTTGTCCAATAAATAATATAAAACAGGATCCAAACACTTTAAAAATTAATTATAGCTACCACCGATACCGTCGGTAGGCGTATAGTCTAGATCATATTAAGAGGATATTTACTAATTAACGTTGTTTTAACTATTTAATTTGATAAAACTGCTTTATTATAAATTACTGGTAAGCCACAGTTAATTAGTTAGAGTTTATGATTCCGATTTTAGAGTCTTTATTGACTAAAGTACATAATAATCATATTGCTTGCCTTAAGAGATGTACGTAGTAATTGGAAAAGTAAGAAATCGTTTTATTATGTCATTATGTTACAACATAGTAAATTCACAATATGTGTACGTTCAAACTTATAGCTATTAAAAAAATAATTTTAATAGATCAGCCATACATTATCTATTTTAACATAACTATATTCCTGAATGTAAAATTGAGTAAAAGAAGATGTTTCTAAATGAAGAAAAAACTACCAGATATCTACGTACGTGGTTTAGAGATAAAATGCAAATTGTATGATATTTCCTGCGACATAATACCGTAATATCGCAGCCAACCTACTTTCATAAGAATATACTGTAGATTGCTAAACAGCGAAATATTTACGATAATCATGCGTGACTTGTACGTGCAAGAAGCAGCAGAATAGTTCGGTCGATCTCAAATATTTCTTCCTATTAGCTTTCTAACTTCCTGCCTTTAATTTACGTCACTGCCAGTAGAGTATTTCTACGGAAATCAAAAGCATGAACAAAGGTTGAATAATCCAAATTTAAACAAACATATTTCTGAATTTCTGCAGTACGAACAATATAAATAACACTCAAGTTGCTGTATTTGGCACTATACGTGCTTATGTAATTAGATTAAATTCGGTTTAATGGTAATTTTTAATTCATCATGAGATAAATTTTGGTTTATAATTCCGCCACTATGTAACTGTTAACAATGTAGAAAAAAATACTTTCAGATTGAGTCACTTTACTTCGAACTATATGTGTACCGGGTGTGATGAAATTCTGAAAAATAAGTATTGAGATATCTCGTATGATCTGGAAATGTTTAAGATGTCTATGAAAACGGCATAAACAAATCACATGAACGTTAAATAATCTTATTAAGTACTGAATGTAAAGCAAATTCTGAAAAAAATAATAATAATGCTTCTTTAGATACCTCCTAAATCGTAATATGTTCAAATGGCCAACATACAGAAAATACCAAGAGGGCATGAACAAAGTACTAATAGTATGTTCCGAGTACGAAGTTCTGAAAAATGGTTTCTTAGATAACTGTTGCAATCAAAGTATTTGCATACAATCTCGGTTTTAAAATTTCTTAACCGAATCAACAAAATACAAAGAAATAAAATTTATACATAATATATGTGTACCAATTTTTTTAAACAATTAAATACTTTTATTCAGACATTTCATGTGTTTGAAAAATAAAAACACACACAAAAAGAACAAGACGCGTAAAAGTAAAGGCAGCTTACTAATAAGTACATGTGTACTAAATTTGATGACATTTGGAAAAAATATTTTCTTAGTTAAGTCATATTATGTTATGAGCACGTACACAAACATATATACATACGTACAAAGCAACAATTTCGAAACGTCAATGTGGAATGAACTAAACACGCAATAGTTAAGTCAGCTTAATAATGTATAGGTAGGTATAACACGTTTGATAAATGTTTGGAAAACACTTTCTGAGTTATGTCATATTAAGCTGAAAGTAAAAACGGCCGCCGTTTTGAAAATATGACCGTTAGATGAATGATCACCCAAAAGTCAGAGCAGCTAAGTTATAGACTATTAGTGTATCCTGTTTGATGTAATTCCGAAAAAGAATTAGTGAAATATATCTTGTTGTGGTAAACATAAAAAAGGACACCGTTTTGAAATTATAAACACAGAATTCAGGAAATACGTGATATTCAATTCAGCGTGCTAAGTAGTATGTGTGTACTAAGTTTAAGAAAATTCGTAAAAAAAGTTCTGCTAAACATAAACAAGGACACCGTTATGAAATTTTAAACACAGAATTCCGGAAATACAGGACAGTCAGTGCAGTGTGCTAAGCAGTATATGTGTACTAAGTTTAAGAACATTCGAAAAAAACTGTGCTAAATGTATAAAAACGGCTGCCATTTTGAAATTACGAATATAAAAAGAACGAAAATATAAAAGTCAAGTGAACTCACTAAGATTATTAAAAAGGGAAAAATATTTCTTCGTGTACGTCAAATTATGCTATATACTTAGCCGAATTTACATAAATATAAACACAGGATAGCACACTATGCAAATGTCAAATTAGCTTACTAAGTAGTTTACGTGGACTAAACCTTGAGAATTTGAGAATTTTTTTTGCAGAGATGTATTATATTATTCTAAATTAAAAATTGTCTGCTGTTTTGAAAATATAGATAGATGATGGACAAAATACGTAAAAGTAAATTAAACTCAATAAGTAATATATGTCTACCAATATTAATGAAATTCGTAAAAATATTTGCTGAGACAATTATGTCATATTATGCTATAGACATAAAAATAGCGCAATTATGAAAACATGACCACAGGATGAACACAATACAAAAAAAGTTAAGTCCGCTTTCTAAGTAATAACACCTTCTTTGTCAATGGGAGTTTATTTAAACTAAGATTATTATTTTTATTCTAAGAAAAATATATCCTAAGATATGTCATTATGTTAAAAAATAAAAAAAAATTACCACCATTTTTATAATATGAACAGGGTATACACAAAAGTTAAGTTAGGTTACTATGTACTATATGTGTAGAAAGTTTCATGCAATTAGGTGTACTGGTTTAAAAGTTTTAGGGGCCCACGCACAGATACACCACGTACAAACAGGAAGGTGACCTCATAAGTCTACTTTTTCCTGCGGAAAATTGGCACACGTAGTAAAGAAATATAAAAATTTAGGACTAAATAATGACAAAGTGGTCACTGTTAAAATTGATGCTGTACCAAAACTAGAAAATCTGATTGGTGTCTCTGGAAATGTTAATGACAAGATAAATGCTGAGCAACTTAAAATTGCTAAACACATACAGGATAAGGATACTAAATTTGCTTAATATATAAAATATGTTACAGAATGAAATGTCTTTGACACAAAACATCTTGGTTTTAACTTTTAGATAAATATAAAATTGACGTGTCCACATATATAGACTTGTTATTTTTTTGTTTAAATTCTGTATACATATGGTTGCAAGTCACTTACTAAATAAAGGCATAATACATTTTTAATTGGGTTTTGTAATATTTTATTCTTGAGATTAGTCATATATATGAATAAATAGGACTAAAAAAATCTCCACATCTCCACAAAATTTCCTCTGCGGTAACTCAGTCCCTTCAAGCAAAAGGACGACTCCCTCTGTCAGGAAACCCTTCAGTTAAAATATATGTAGACTGATATGTTTAAGTTCTGTATGTGAGAGGCTGAAGTCTGGATTTCAGTGTACCTATTTGTAACTTTACATGTCACTGGTGTAGGTCCAACTTCCCAATGCTTAATCTTCCTGCAAGACACCTAATGATGAAAATATGAAAATTATTTTAAATAATTATTCTATATCTTTTAATCAAGCCAAAATTTCAACGAGGTTAAAATAGTTACTCATGTCAAGAAATGTTTTCCTTCCTCTCTCAATATTAACTCTCAGTACAGACAAAGCTGCAAGACGTAGATATAGCAAAATTTAGAAATAAACATAACATAACCATGAGAAATAAACAAAACGTTATTGTCTTTCAGAAATAAATTAAAATTTTTACTCTTAGGCAATACCTCATTTGTCACATAATATAAGTTAACTTCAATAATCGAATCATTATCTAAGTCAACATTTATTTTTAATAAATAATTGTGCAATTCAATATATTTAAATATATATATACTTCATACACTCAACAACTACGTATAGTAAATAATCGGACATTGCCTTATTAAATTAGTTTTTAGCAATCAGTACATTAAATAAACTTAAATTGAATCAATACGTTCTGAATATTTACAGTTTATGTATGTAAGTTTTAGTCAGTAAACTAGGGATTGCTTTCGTTTTCAATAATCTATCGGAGCTGTCTATCACGGAATATTGTGTTCTGGTTCAAAGAAAATCCATATTATGTAGAAGAATTGGAACATAATCCTCCACTTGTCGTAATATGGGCTGTAATGAGCAATCAGCATTTGTTTGGACCATATTTCTTTGATGGAAAGGTGAACCAGACAACGTATCTGGACATGCTGCGAACCTGGTTTGTTCAACAACTAGAGGAACTTGGTATTCTGAATGATGTGTAGTTCCAACAGGATGGAGCGCCAGCCCTTTTATGCCATCTCTGGTAGGAAATACCTTGCCGAGGTCTTTTGGAATCTTTGAATTGGCCGAGGTTCAGCAGTGCTGCCTGCTCCACTCGAATGGCCACCTCGAAGCACAGATCTCTCGACGTGTGATAATAGCCTTTGGGGCTTCATAACGGAGTGTGTTGCATAGCAGCGCTACGAAACCACATATGAACTCAAAGAAGCAATGAGACTTGCTTTTGCTCGTATCAGCCCGCAAATGCTTCGGAAGATGTCACATAGAACTTGACGATTATTCTCTGCCATGAGAATGAAAGAGCCCAAACGGAACCACTGGATACTTAAGGTTATGTTTCAACATCAGATACCATAACATCATAATACTAGAACAATATGCATAAACTACATACAGGGAGTTTCGCGATTCTAGGTCTAGCGGTTTGGGCTGCAGTTTGATATGTCAGTCAGTCAATCAGTCAGTCAGTCAGTCAGTCAGGGTGCTCTTATAGATGTACATAATAGCTGAGATGTAAAATAATATTCCTTAATGGGCAGTTCCGGCTAAGTGATTTGTCATACTCCGCAACATTACTCCATGTGTTGTTGCTGTATTACTTTCGAAATTTATGTTTTTTATGCTAATGTTATCTAATTTACGTTTTATTTATCGTTATTTCTAGTACTATATGTTTTTTCATGACTAATTATTTTTGCGAAGTATTACACACAACTCGAAAGAAATGAGGCAGGTATATAAATTTATTTAAGCATCAAGTTTTGTCCTTTTCTTGAATATATATTTCGAATCTACCTTAAAACTACCCGTCCGTGACATAAATAAATACATTAATCATAAGCAGACAATTTGCGGAATCCTAGATTACTTACGCATAGCAATAGCAAATATTACTTAATTTTCTTAGTTGTTGAATGTCTGTTAATATATTGCAAAAATGTATATTTTACTACCATCATTTTGAACTTAATTTTAAAAAAAATAAGTTGTATCTTTTTCAGTCATCCGCTCACCTCACATAAGAACTTGGAAAGTTAAGTCTAACATAATTCTGGCATTTCAGTTAGGCTGTACATTTCTCAGAAATTTTTAATGCACGTACGTTCTATTTCTAATTCTACTGGTTTCAAAATGATTAAGTAAAAAACCATAAAGCATTCAATAACTATGATAAGGCTTGACTAAATTTCGGTACCTATTAAAAACAGTGAAAAAAGAGATTTACATCCAGGGTTTTTATTTAGTATACGTAGTACCAGACGAATTCAGTAAGTTCACAACTGTGTATAAACAGTGGCAAGGAACGGCGATGTGTCATCTTGGCTGCTGCTAGTGAAGTTACTGCAAGGGCGGCATCTTGAACAATCACTCGGGAAATACTGAATTTACAATATTATACAGTTGGCTCTCTACTCGTATACAAACGCTCCCTAACATAATTCTGAATTCCTTCTTTTTGAATATTCAACCCATAAATAATATGCTGAAGTAATGAACTTTATCTGAACCCTACAAGGACGAAAAGTGGAACTGAATGTGGATCCTTATAAAAAACGTATCACGTGATCATTTCTGGAAAATCGAATAAATACGGGTGTAATAAAGATACTTTTAATAAATAGTAAAATAAATTAACATGGTGTGACGTAGTGAAATGTGCAATTTTTTGTGGGCGAAATAAAATGTTACTAAAACAATTGAAACCTTAATCTGTCACCTGATTATTATTTCTTATCATATTAGTAAGACTATATTTCTTAAACCTTGTTCTATGTGATACGAATATTTAAAAGAACCTTGTGAATTTATATTTGAACTGATTTTTTTGCTCTATGAAGTTTATAAATAAATGGAAAATTTTTACGTATAATAGTAAAAGTTTGTAGATAAATTAAAATTGTTGTTTCAGATGTTATTTCTATTACTACTGCAAAAATATGCAATTTTTCTCTCGAAGTGGAAAAGTGGTCTAGAGTTCTGTTCTTAGTCTCAAATGAAAGTTATTGATGTCTTGTAACAGGAAATGCCGGGTAACATTGGCCATCTGTTGAACATTTTACGATATTCAACATTGCGTCCAAGATAGCGATATATATCATGATAATGTAAAACATTTTCAGTATGTCATGTTTGGTATCGAATTATATATATTTCAGGAGCATAAATAACGTGTAAAAATATTCAAAGATATATTAAACATAACTGAAAAAATGGACAAGTACAATTTTCGAAGTTCATGATTTTTAGTGTTATTCTGATTTTTTAATGAGTATACGTTGTTACAAAGCTTCTTGGTTGGAAGAGGAAGATGAATAAGACACAGATGAAAGGTAACATAGTTTATTAGTTAAAGGAGATACAAGGAAACCACAGTAATACAATACAAGATGTGATAGGAAATGTAAGGATAAGGCGAGACAGGAGATAGGTAAAGGATCTCTTTCCTTCACTAAACCAATAGGAGACTCGCCGCTCGTACCACCGTTGAAGATATAGAAGAAGTACATCGCCGTCGGTTCTCGCTCTAAGCAGAAGGGTTGCACCCAGACTCGAACCCAGAGGTCGTAGGTGCTGTCGCTGTCCGGAGAAGAAGACTCTCAGTGTGTCCCAATGTAGCTAGCTCGGTGTCTGTACTTCCTCGCACCCCAACCAGGCCGTCAGTATCCTCCCTTCTGATTGGCACTCAGTTATGCCCAGCTTTATTGTGTTCTAAAAGATTATATGTTCAGATGACTGAGTATTTATCGATATTTTTAAACTTAGACACAGTTCTTCAATTTTATGTGTATGTTAATTAAAATGGTTAAGATAAACACTTGGCCAAAAATTGTCATAACTATAGGCGAAATAGGAGTCAGAAGATTTCCTTCATTTTGGGAACTAAATTTGCTACAGTAAGGCAGTCTTTTTAATTGATGAAATATTTTTATAGACTGTCCTATGATGGTTTTCGTGCATTTAGTCTGACATTCATAGTAGTTTTACTTAAAAATCACGCATTTAGTCACACGTACAAAATAATCCGTAAAGTTTTTAAGTTTCATTATGCATAGCATTTAAAGTAACGCGACCTTTAATCTTTGACGTTTCTGACTACTGTGTTAAGTGTTTTTTTTATATTATCAGATACGTGGGTTAATGTAGGCTTTTTTGTGCAATAAAATGCTTTTCTGAGCTGACGCTCGTCAAGTACCATAAATATTCGCAAGTATAAGGGTTAATTAGGTGTGGTATTGTGAAGGATAACGATTATAAAATGCACATCACCTACATGTAAGAAATTCGTTTTGACAAATTCTATATTTAACATAATTTTTTTTATTAATGCCAATTACACTGGAACATATGTTCCAAATGATTTATTGTCAGCAGCCTAAAATGTTAACTGTATAAATATATAAGTTTAAATATGCCAAACATCAAATATTTGTTATCGGACAGCGTCAGTACACACAATCAATGAAAAATTTTTATTACTTGTGATTTATCCCGAACCCGAAGGAGCAGATTCAACGAATTGTATCATTCGAAAACCGCTGGAAATCCGCGAAACTGGTCCACTTTTAGAATGTCTGCACTCTGAATTCAAATCAATTTGTATTATCAATTTAAATGTGGTTTGTCAACGATTTAATTTATTTTTTAAATTTGCATAATCAAAATTATTGTAAAACAACACGAAATCAGTAAGTAGTTACTAATTCCAATCAATATAGTGCGTTTATTGTCAAAATAACAATTTATAATATTGTTGGCCTTAGAACCATTTTAAGTAATATACAAATGAGAAAGAAGATAATATAATGACAGTATCTTCTTAAAGTTGTTAAGTGCACACATAAATAGGCTATATACACTAACTTATACATTATTAAGATAAATAATACTTTATTATGTCAATCATAAATTGCATTTCTTAAGATAGTATGATAGCTTAATTTGGAATCAAGTGAAAGTACGTGGGTTCATAATTAAAAAAAAATACTAATAGAAGTCAACGTGTAATATAATGCTCTTGGAGAAAAGAAAAATTGGATATCTTCACCGACATAATACCACAATATCTCATCTACCATTCTTCCGTAAGAAAAGGGATTTCCCAACTGCGAAATATTTACGACTATCAGTCGTGACCTGGACATGTAAGAAGGAAAACAATACTTGGCTGTATCTTAAAAACATTTTCTCCCAAATTAAGTGTACCGAATGAACATCACTGTCAGTACAGTATACAGGATGAGTCGGGAGGAAAGGTACATGATTTGAGGGGTGATAGTACTAGTGATACTGTACAAAATGTTTCCAACAAACATATGCCCATTTCTTAACCGTTTCAGAGAAACCCAATGAAAACAACAAGGGACGGGAAATGTGCGGGTGACGGTAAATCACGATACTGTTATCGTATGTTTTGTTTAATTGTGTACATTTCCAGACGGTGTGGGGTTGGCTTAAAAGCGAAGTTTACGCACGCAGGGTGGACACAAGAGAGGAACTTCTCGCTCGTATTCACCATGCTTGTGCTCAAGTAAAGCAATGTACTAATGAGCTCAGATCAGCAACACAGCAGCTGTCTTACCAGAACAGTAAAATGCATTAAGGTTGGTGGTGGAGTGTTTGAACATGTTTTGCGAGGAAATGTAGACAATTAAACAAAACATACGATAGCAGTATCGTGATTTACCGTCACCTTCACTTGTCCCGTTCCTTGTTGTTTTCATTAGGTATCTCTGAAACTGTTAAGAAAATGGCATATGTTTATTAGAAACATTTTGTTCAGAATCACCAGTACTATCACCCCTCAGATCATGTACCTTTCCTCCCGACTCATCCTGTATATGTGGTAACTTACGTACAAAAAATGAAATGAAATAAAACCTCAAAAATAATTAAATTCATTGAACCATTCCCAATTTTCCTTTAAAATTAAAATTCATGGTTTTCTGGAATCTTACAAGTCGTTTAAATAAAAACATTAAGACATTTAACAAATTTTCACGAAATTAAGTTCTTTTGAACAAGTTTGGGAAGAATTAAAGTTAAATTGACTTACAATTTAATTGAAAAATTTGACGCATTTTAAAATCATTTTTCTTGCTTCCAGTTGGTAGCAGCCAGGATTTTGTGTTTTCATACAATTGAAATATTTGATTGTTTTTTACTTTATTCACTGGCAATTAAAGACTTATTTGGCTAATTTACAAAATGAACCGGCTACTGTGTCGAACTCAGCTCATATATGCTACTAAATTCATTGTCATATTTATTGATTAATTTTATTATTGAAGTCAGTCAGTGTTGCATATCCAATAATTCTTTATCTAAGCAGTTATGTATAATCAAGAAAATTAGTCAATTGCACATTATTTATCGCTGCGAGAGAATTGTTTTAAAATAGAACTAAACGTATAACTGCGCGATAGTTTATGTTCTAGCGCATTGATGAAGATAAAACTCAAAGTAAATAAAAAATTTAAACAATCAAATCGAAGAGAAGTCTACATCATACGATACATCATTAATATAATTTATTTTTTGTGTGTAAAAAATTGAATTGTTATTTATTATTTCTGTAACAATAATATCAACGATTCTTACATAATGTTCTAGTAATGTAATGTTGCGTGTTGGCCGGGCAGCAGGCACATTACATCATGCTGGGTGGTCAGCCCTGTGAGTCAACCAGTGATGCCATGGGTTTTCGCAGCTATGTCGCATCTCCCGAGAGACGTCACAGGGTTTCCCCGATGACGCCAGTGCGAAAACGTGACTATCAACAGTCACGAGTGAGGTGGTGTCTATTTTTAGACCACAGGTCACCATGATTTCATCAGCCATTGACGTCATTGAAGGGGCCGTATAAAAGCATCGGAACTGCGCAACATGGGTCAGTCTAGTATTGCAGAGTCTGGAAGAGAGTCGGGAAGAGTCAGCCTTGCGCAGTCTTGTGATAGTGAAGATGAAGTGAGACCGAGAGAGGTGTGAGGCATCGAGCGCCCTTAGGGACGGTGTTGCCACTGGGGTGTCGATGGACGTCGTGAGAAGTGACGGGCCGAGAGGCGACGCTGACGGCGTCGAGGCTGATGTAACATCGACGGAGCTGACGAGGTGTGGCGTCTTGAGGATGCCAACACGACGGTAGTGGTCGGTGTCGAGGCTGTGTGACGCCAGCGAGCTGCAGGAAGGACGAACAACACATGCGGTGTTTTGTTGGAGTGCTGCAGAGGCGGTGAGTTGTGGAGAACAGCACTGACGGTGTTGTGTCGAGGAGGGCAGTAATTGGCAACTTGAGGAGACTGTCTACCTGGTGATTCAAGAGAAGAAGTGCTTCGACAGTTCACTATTGGTCCTGCTCGGAGGAGGTGCTAAGCTTGTGCAGAGAGGCTGGTGAGGACATCTTGGTGATGTCAGGAAGACGTCTTGGTGACGTCGGAGTCTACTGCGTGGCTACAGGCACTTACCTTCGGAGCAGTACTGGGTGAGAAAAGAGGGCTTCTGCTGCGGGTCGACAGGTGAAGAAGGAGGTGCGCGACGGGAGTCGAACCGAAGATCTCAAGAGTGAAGACAGTGGTGCACTCTGGGTGCTACATTGTACATGGTGAGCCATCCTCCCTTAGGACTGTTAAGGTTGTACATTGTCATTATTAGAGAGACTGTTGAGTGGATATATGACTGAATTTTTATTGCGATTTGTAGTCGTAAATTGGTTAATGGTAAATATTCTTGGGCTTTAATTGTCTAAGTTAATTAACGTTCTGTGGAACAGTACTAATGGTGTGCGTAATTAATTGTGTTGTGAGAGTTATAGTTGATTACTGTTTTGTGTATTTCCTAGCTTTGTGAGCTATTAAATCCAGTACTTAATTTAACTCTTTTATTTATAATTATATGACCTCTATCCCAAAAGAACTCATGGGAATAACCCACATGTAAAGTTTGTGTACTCCTCAAACTTGTAACAGTAATATAAAATTACCGAACTAAAATTAACGTAACTATCGTACCAACATGTTTTTTTCAACAATTTGAAATTATGTAGCAGCATATTTTAATTACATTCAAGTTTAGTCAGTTAAGGATCGGTTTCAGTCGCCATATTGAATTTTATTATTTTCGCTTTTTATTCTATCTATGTGCTACTGTACAAACATGGAAATAGAGCTAGTAATGTATAGCTAGGTCACAATTTATCAGGAAAATTATGATTATAAAAAAATTTACCAACAGACTGCGGCGTAATTATAAGTTAATAGCTAAATTGCTGTGTCTGTAGTGTAACGAAATATAAATAGAATTTGAGGTATAATCGCAAATTTAACATTTTTCTTCGTAGAATTACAAAAAAAAAAAAAAGCAAAAAATAATAAAATTCAATATGGCGACTGAAACCGAGGCTAAGAGAATTTATATTCCTATATAATTTGACTTCTTGACACCTTTATCTATTTTTCGGTTTATTTATATCCGAATAACATTTGTTAAGTATTGGTTTTTAATTAGTAAAAACTCGTGTCTTATATAGATAGTAACATTGTGAAACAATGGGGAAAATGTGACGAAACGTTTAACAAAGTATTCCATTACACATACGGTGATATAATTTTTTGCGTGTTTGGCAATAATCTTGATTCTGATTCTTTTACACTGTGATCAGAAATGGGTTTAGTTATGTTCATGTACTTCGGACTTCTATTCAAGTTTATTTTCATTATTAGGATGATATTGTTGAAATGCAGCAGCATTAAGATACAAAAATGTTTCCTTTGTAGTATTTGTAGTTTTATCAGAGAACTTAACTTTAATATCAGCATCTAAATTTTTTTCTGAGCAAATTGGAAAGTCACTTTGGTTAATTAACATTCTTAATTCCTTATAATTACGTCATCGTAATGCATAATAACTCACGTTTCCCCAATTTGAAGTAATATTCACCTCATCCTTATGGAATATTTATTTTGGGTATGACTTTTTCATGATTTGTTTTAAGGTAAGTTATTTGTAGACGTTTATAATGTTTTGTTTGGTTTTTGGTTTACGTATTTTTTGTTAGCATGTTCATTTTTGGGTGGATTGGTTACTAGATTTTAGGGGATTTATATTTTGAAGTGGTGGTCATGGTGGATGTTCGGTTTGGTATAGCTGAATGTCTTGTCAATCGCGAGGTACAAATTTACGGATCTTCTAAGTAGCTTAGTTTAATAACGTGCCAGTCTATTTATAGCCACTCAATATATATTAACCAGTATAGCTACTCATTCAGTCATTATTCCTTAATGGATTAGTTTGTACTGGTTTAGTTAGATATCTGCCCAAATTCAGAGTTGTATGTTGCTATACTTTTCCGAAGGTCCCATAAAACTGCACGTCTTGGTTAGCTCAGCCATATGAATAAATGATGGGAATTTAATTAGTGCTAAAATTTAAAATTTTAAACGTAGAATATTCTACTCTTGCTGTAAGTAAGTTAAAAATTAAAATTAAATATTGCTCTGAGGCATCAGCAGTGTGGGAAGTCCATGAGCGAGTTTGTTGTTGGCATTGTTAGGGGAGTGGAAATATTAGTTTTGTCTTGTGATTAAGATTCTTTTTCATAAATATTTGCCAAAAATCGTGTTTTTTATACAGCTCGTTCTAAGACAGATAAAGCGCTCTCGTTCTAAGACACTTAAAGCGTTGGTAGGAATAGTTAGAGACGTGGAAACTGCGTAAACACACTGTCTTATAGGATTTAACAAAGAGGTTAAGGTCAAAATAAAGTCATGGTTAGTTGTAGTATTTTTAATAAAACAAATCTCACCATGTAAAATTGTTTTGTACATGATACATATAATGGTAGCGATGAAAGTAAACATTGCTTAAAACCTTGGGGGTCACCACTACAAGTGCCAGTCAGAAGAGTGACCTACGATACCACTGCATACCAATTCAGTGTCTTGCGGTAGAGGTGATTCCGCATCAGATGAGCCGGTCAACATCGCTCTTAGCGCCGTGCCTCACTCACACAAACACACGCCCAATAGGCGAGCGCCTTAACCGTGGAACAATATGAACTGCCTCTACTTCAAGGTAAACAGACTTATGTTATTACCAATATGATCGGTCACTGTTTTATAAGACTTATGCAGTTAAACATGAATGTTAACGAATCTGTCAGTTCCTTTCCGCATATGATATTTCACCCAAAATGAAGGCATTTAAGGAACTTACTTCAGAATTGTTGTCCCAAGATATTATTTAGGAATCTAGTAGACTGTACGTCTGTCCAGTTATCATAATTCTCCTTCCCAAGCCATAAAAAACCAAGAAAACCGTAATTTATGCCATGTCAACTAAATAGACACAGTATTTCAATATTTAGGAAAAGTTAAGTGCTTTATACATTTTTATTTAAATTCTGTGTTTTCTCTAGTTCGAGTTACCTCCTTAATCCCGGGCACCATTGGATTTTTGTACCCCTCGAGGTTTTTATAAGTGTATCAGGATACCAATGCGTGTAAATTTAGGGTCCCAGGCTATGTTATGCAAACTTGGGGACATATTAGGAAAATATCAGTACAGGTGGTTTGGGACAAAGTGAGCATTAAAAAACCCTGCTAGTGTTATATTTTAATAAAATTCATATTTTTCCGTGCGTAATGGTTGACGCCGGGGAATATCTAACTTCTCTGGACACATCACTTGATGTTTACGCGTGTAAGATAATTATGCAGGCAGTATAAATCGATACAGTATGATAATAATGTATTAAATAAAATACAATTATGTGAAATTCGGTAAGAAAATACTCGGAACAATATTGCGAAATTTTGCTGCCAACCATACAATCAGTAAGGCAACTATAGTTTATGTTGAATTATATGCAGTAACTGTTACTGATATTTTTCAAAGGTTAAATTTTTAGTGCTCACTTTATCACGAGTGACCTATATGAATCTGTTTTACACATATTGATGACCTATCTACAGTAATGCCTTTGAGGTCCATATTCACCATATTGAGTTATTGTTGCCGACTTTAGGCGAGGCCTGGTTTGCTATAAACACAATAAACACATACATAAAATCTCTTATACGGAGACTCATGTCAGGTACATAGCATTTATTACAGTGGAAAACTTCAAACCTATTCTGAGAAGTTCCAAAGCATTGTAAAGTTTCTTACTCCCAAAACTCTAAGGGCCGTTCGCCGATTCTTAGGAATCGCAGGATTTTATGCCAGATTCATACCAGAATTTGCTCACATAGGTGAACTCTTCAACAGGTTAAAAATGAAAGGTGTTGTACTTTGTTTGCGGACTTGTCAAAATGAAAGCTTTTGTTGATTTAAAATATAAATTACTGACTCCTCTAGCATTACAGCTATCCAACTTATATGTAATAGCAATAATGCTCTAGAGGGCTCTATTAAATCAGAAAATTGATAGTGTGTTTGTCCCTGTTGCAAATTGTATCAGTTAATACGAGAAGTAATCTAGGATTTGCTATCTTTTGGCATTCTTTTAAAGCAAGGAATAATCTGACGTGTATGTTCGTAGCTGATGCTATTGTATGTGTAAAGTGGGCATTTTCTATTCAAAAATAGTTAGATCCTTTGTACAACCTGTGCCTAAATTTTAAAGGTTTTGCGTTATTAAAATTCACCTAATTTATTTTCCTCATTTGGAGTTATATTGTGTGAATATTATGTGAGTGCCATAGGTGTAACATACCAGCACAAGCTGCCCATTGGACACATCATCACAACAACACCTGACATACGCAATTTAAACACAGAGCTTTAGTGAGTGGTATTTGTTGAGATAAGTTTCTTGGATTGTTATGAACGGATTATGTGAAGCATCGTATATACATGTAACCCCAAAATTGCTTGTATAGCTGCGTTGCCTCCGTACTGTTCCATAAATCGCTCCATTCCCTTCCTGCGATCCAATATAACTTATACTGTTCCAAATTTATTTAAAATTTCAATTAATTTGTCATCACCAGCATAGTTAATACCACAAAAATATTTGTATATAGTAATGGCAGATCGCACGCTACATTTTAGTAAAGTACATAAAACTATTTAGTATTTTTTAAACGAATAGTTTTTATTGATTTAAATTATGTAACTTATGATAAGCAACTTATTTTACGAGATATGGTTTGTTTTTGTAAATTCTGACTATTTGTAACGGTAATGAAAATTTTTAGCTTTCATAGATTTTTTGTAATTGTATGTCAAATCCCAAATTTGCATAAGTCGGTTTTATACTGTAAAATAAAAGCAACAGATTTACCGAACTAAAAAAATTCACAATGAATAACGATGTCTTCGGCCACAAGGTCTCCTCCTTCCACCAAGGAGAAGTGGCGGGCTCTGTCCCCGGATTTTCGAACGTGGATATCGTTCCTTACGTTGTTGTTTTCTCTGAGATTTCCAGTGTCAATTGTCCCTCTCATTCCGGCGCTTCTCCATCGTAGGGCCTCATTTCACATCATCATCGGGGTTCGCAGATTGTCTACTGTGGCTCCCATTCATAACATCTGTATTCAAAGTGCGATATCCTGTCACTCATGCGTTCTTCTTATACAACTTGTTTATTTTAACTGTTAACTCATCTATATATCTGATCCCTTACTACCCAAAACTGACTTGTTGTCAAGATGGAATTACAAGTGACAGAAAATTTTTGTCCCGTGGCATCTCTCACGTACCAAACAAAAAAAAAATTATTCGATTACATAATTAATTAATGTGACACTTTATTTATGAACATATATTTTCATATGCTGTCCGACTATGTTTATTTTGCACAATACTTGTACTTTTTAACATTTTCTCAAATTTTTAAAATTATTTATAAATGGCGGTTGGCAGAAAATTAGCTGATGTAATAATTACTGCAGAGAAGTTTCTCCTTTTTATTAGATTATTTATATGTATACAGTTCAAATCTTAGAAAATTCTAGTACTATGTTCAGTTCTCGAACATCTGTCCGTACGAATAGAAACTAAAGTTATCAGCAATAGTGAGCCTAATTTCCTAAATATTGATTAAATCAAGCCAAATCTTATACAGCAGCAATTTAACAAATGACGGCGTTGTCATCGAAAAAAAAGTATAACAAATCTGAAGAAACCTAAAATTGTCGAAAAAATGTGACATTTAATTTTATTCTGATTATTTAATAATCAATGACATGTAATCACAACTTAAAAAAAATTAAATACTGGCGTTTTTTGTTGATAAATTGATAAATTAAGGATGATAACTGTTATTTCGCCAAATTTATGTAAGAATAAAATTCATGTTAGCTAAACAAAATATGTTGATGTATAATAATTGTTTATATAGGTCAAACAAAGTAAAAATAAGGCTTAAACTCTTTATGCCCGGAAATTCGATAGTAATATTAACAGGCGTAGTTGTACATGAAATCGTCTATTGAAATAACAGTAGAAAACATTTATCCCCTAAAGAATGTTAAAAACTGTATTACTAGATTACTGATATTTTATGTAACTTAACCACTGACAGAAACAATGTTTATGGTTATTATGAATACGTAGATAATTTACTTTGTTTTCATTTCCTTAAAATATGAACGAGTATTATTCTTTACCGATCGTAACGTACAGTTAAGAACTATCTCAACTTAAAAAAGTCTAGTAGTGTTTCCTTAACCAATATTGCATCAAGAATAAAAAAACTACCTAGCTATCTTAGGAGTGTCTCAAATAAATTATCAACACATATTTTTATGTTAATCCAAAATAAAAATAAACAAGCCAATAAGTAATGATACAAACCAATGCCCTTTTTAAACATTCATTATTTTGGTTTTAATTTAATGCTGGTGCTGAGACTAGGTGGTCTAATCAAATATAGTAAGAAGGTGTAAGTTATTTGACCTGGCATTTAAGTAAGTGTACTATCAACATTTACTTTTAGCAAGTCATTGAGAAAGAAAAGACATGTGTAGTATGAATTTTACGCATACTATATTTTAAAAGATGTAAAGCAAAAATTAGGCTTGTATTGGTCTGTTTTTTCTCAGTGACACAGGTTGAGTAGTTCCATTTCAACTCTCTGTGCTGAAAAGAATTTAAAACAATATAAGGTGCAAATTATCTTAAAAATATTACTTATAATTCACAATAAGAGGTAGGCCTATTAATCAGGTTGGTTAATATGTTGATACTAATGCTGGACTCGCAATTGCGCGACGGACGCAACTCGGACTCGGCGTGAACAAAATTACTTTCAGCTAATCAGTGTCGAGGCATCTGTGACGTCAGAGCGTCCGATTTAACACTGATTGGCTGACAAGTTATTCCTGCACTTCGCGTGGCGTCTGTCCACTATTTTGATTCCAACGTAAAGCGTGTGCTGCGCAGTGCCTTTGGTCATACCGTCCTGTACTTAGTTCTCAAAATCACTACCATGAGAGATGTTTACAGTAATATAAGAACTTTGAGTTAAATAGTATACAAGCAGTGCAGCTGCAAATTGAAACATACTCACATACTAAAGCGTCATACTAAATTAAATTTTAAACTAATAAAAACCGTACCATATTCATGTTATCCTATTCATACAATTTTCGCATTCTGTTATTATGTCTGACTTCAAAAACTACAAAAAATTATGGATGTTACTTAATATATGCCAAACACCTATGTACATCCCCCTCTCTCACACGAAAAATTTAGCATGTGAATTATGAAATTTTAGCAATAGATTATGAATGAAGCAGTAGATTACAATAAAAATAAATAATCTATAAGTAAGCAATAACTTAAAACTTAAAAAAAAAAATGAACAACTTATCTTACCACGTCGTAAGTGGTTTTAACTCTTCGTTTAGTATGTAACTCCTTACAAAAATAATACAATTTTATGAAACTATTTATTAGTTTGTTGGCTTTTTACTAAGCACGCATTACAGATTAAAATAACGTTACATTTGATTTTAAATACAAAATTTATGAAGCCAAATTAGCTAGAAAATGATTGTATTGACTCTTGCAAAACAAACATGAAATAATTAATTTTGAATTATTCTGTAATGCTTTCAAACGCAAATTTGAAACAATGTAACTGTGCGCAGCAGTTGCTGTAAATTCCTCACAAATAAATACGTTTATACAACAGGCACAATTATCTGAACAATGCTCTATACTTTTACTAATCGGTTATTAGTAGGTTACATTTGTTTTATCATCTCTAACAGCCAAACACCATGGCAATATACATATTCATGGTAATATTGTAGAATACATACGTGTTATCCTACAATGGACCGAATTTTGGTCCCATCCAACATAATTACCTGTTAAGGGAAAAAATTCATTAGTTCTAAAAAAATTGCAATGAAATATTTTTCAAAACAAAGCTGTAATATAAATATGATCACGGTTAACTTTATTGTTGGATCAAAATTTTAATCAAATATAAGTAATTGGATTATTTGAAAAATATTTGCAGGTAACCTAAATAAAGTTTACATAGTTTTAATGCAAGCATAATATACAATTGTTTACATAAGTAGATCTGTTTTTCTACTAAAAACTCGTAAGCAAAATTTGAGACGGGTCACAGCATAACCTATAAGTATTTTCTTTCATGAATTCAGTACATTTTGTACAGTGCACCGTTTGGGTGCCTACAGCGCTCTCGACGGCGGTGCACTGTGGACCACGTGACTATTTGATGGCTCGGAAGGCTGTTGTTTTGTATCGCTATATTTCTTTGCTCTTACTCTATGCTTCCCCTTCTCCTCTTCCCTGCGCAGGCGCGTTAGCTAGACTCTGGCCAGGTTGAACTAAGGTTCTTGCGTGGGCCGTCAGCTCACTCTTCCCTTTCTCTTGTGGACGTGGGCACTGATAATGTAAGTACTTCCGAGCTCCTAGTGTAGTGTGATAGGGTAGGTTGGGGACTTGTCCCCCCATGGCGAGCAAGGCGGCTGCCGTCATGTGTTGCGCTTAAATTAGTTTAATTCTTGTTATAATGTTTTTTCTAAATTCCTTTTTTCGGTCGCCGTATGATAAAAATTATATCTTGGTATTAAAATGTTTTTTTTATAGGTTTTGCTATTGTTCTTTGCTATGTGATTTTTCCACTTGGAATTTATTAGCTGTTGTATTTACCAGTTGCTTGATTGCCCGATGGCTTTTTGCACACACGTGTGTTGCTTTATTGACTTCTAGCTTTGTAACACCAGATTTTGACATTATGGAGCCCGCGGAAGTAATTACCTTTGTGATGATTTGCCCAGATATTTATTTCAGTCTATATACTTTGTACTTTGTGATCCTTGTAAAACTATTTAATATAATTTGTAAATTTTTTCAAACATTAATTTTCAGTCTCACAGACGCTAGTAATGTCCACTGTGTGGACATATATTTAAATTGCCAACTTTGTAAAATTCTGATTAGTAAAACCTGTTTGATTCAATATTTGTTTCAATTTGTAATATTTTTTATAATCCGCAACACGCGGTACAACAGCTTCAAGTGCACCTAAAAATTTTCTCATTGTACATGTGAAATAATTAAAATTGGACATTATTCAGGCTAGAAATAAATAAATACTTTACATGTGTTCTGACGTGTTTTAAAACGCGAGTCTCTTTATATGTGTTGCTGGGTAATTGAAAGCGCATAGAACTAATAATACAAGATAAGGACTTGCATATCGTTAAAAACCAGTAAGGAACGGTGGTAGCACGCAAACTTCACATGACAAGAAATAGGGGTGGTGTACAACCCTGCCAAAGTATATTTTCGTAAGGCCTAGTAATCGTTTGTGTGAAATTATTATATTTTTTTATTTTTTCGTGTCGATAATTTAGGGATTGACGAACGATGGGGGGCAACAGAAACGCAATAACATATGGACTGGTAAGATATTGGTGATTTATTTGTGGATGTACAACTTGATGTCCGTTAATATTCATGAAAGCAAAATAATGGGACTCCATTCTATATTTCAGATGGTGTTCATAAAGTCCTTGATGATGTTTATTCGCACAGGTATATACGAGGAAACCGTCCTGCTCTATGGCCATATCTCACCCCAATAGACTATTTATTTTGTAGGGCATATAAAATATTTTATATTCTGGTCACCGGTATTAAATTAAGAAGTTCGTCTAGCAATAAATCTTGCTGTCTGTTACGTCATCAGAACAACACCAGCGAAATTGCAGTTATTAAAACAGAACCTTTCGCGACACTGTCATATCTGCATCTGTGGTGTAGGCAAACATTTCTAACATCACCTGTAATTCATATACAACATATCGGAGTATTATATTGTCAGTAAAATAGTACATGATATTCCAAATTCACTATGTTACATTTTTCAAATGTAGCTTAACCTGTTCAGTCCACCATTCACTAAGTCACTTAGTTTCTGTTTCTTTTTCCACCATCCCTCGAATTTCGGTTACGAAAACAGTTTGTAAATAGTGATGATTTTTACCTTGCGTGTTATGATGAGATGTTTCTGAAATTTTTACGTGTCTCTTAAAATTATATCTTCCTTACAGTCCATGTATGTTTTGCTTGTGAAAAAAACTCCCACTTATGTAAATAAGATTGCTGGTTTTATTTACACATAGACACTGTCACTTAGTGAAGGGGCTAAGCCGATTATGTTTTTGCACTGAGTATGTAGCTAAATTATAGAGACTTCACTACTTTGCAGTGCCTTAATCGCCTTTACTCGCTGTCTGCATAAACGTACATAATTATATTAAAGTTTTTATACAGTAAATTAGGTAGGATTAAATACTTTACGATTCATTTTATAACAATAAACTCCGTCATTCTAAAGAGAGATACCTTATTATTGCAATCAGTGCACAAATTATTTTACTACTCCAAATTATAGAAATCATCTCTCGAAATATGTAAAGCACAAAGGAAGTTAACATACGAGTCAGGAATGTGAAAAAGCTAACTTCAAAAGAAGCTAAATTACTTACACCAGTCAGGTATGTCCAAAAGGGGTTGCTGTAGAGCTGTAGGCCTGCCATAGCATTCTGCTTCATCAAAGACCTCCGACGCCAACCCCGAGGCAAACTCTTGTAATTTACAGGCGACAGAGCGGCAGAAAGGTAGTTGTAATAGGTGGGGTGGTTGTGACATCTCGCTCTTGTAAGATACCTGGAAGCAAACATTATCTAGCAGTTATTTATACAGTGCTGCCACCACACGGACTAATGGTCTTCTGTTTGTGTAGTAACGGGCACAAACTTAATCTGGCTGATTTGGGCTAAAACTTCGAGTTTATACTTGGATGCAATCGAAAGTAAATAGTTATTAAAATTATGCATTATAAGTCACTATCTACGTTTACAAGGTGACTGATTAATGGTAAACCGATATATTGTTTAACTACACATGCATCTTTTAGAGTGGCCACTGTAGTTGTCTGCATAAAGTTTCGTGTTCTGACAAAATTGGTAGTTGCAACTGAATTTATAACAGTTTACTCACACTTCTCCCATTCGTGATCACGTGTTTTGTGTTATTATTATCAGTGAGAATGAAACAGAGGTCGATCTAGGAGGTGGGAAGGGGTGTCAGACTTTCCCGGGCGCCAGGTTAGATATAGGCGCTAGAGGGAGCCGCTCGTGTTGCCGATAAGTTGTACTTGGGAATGAAATATAAGTGTGTGTAAAAAAGATGCAATGTCTACCAATATTTACACTAGTACTTGTTCTGTATTTTTATTAACCTTGAACACATCTAATGATATAAATACAAAATTTATAACAATAGAATACACACTTAAAGTACTGCTAATGAGCACATAGCAAGTACAGGTTTTATATATTTCTACAAAATATTTAAACTGTTACGTACACGAGCGCAAAACAACGTATACAAGATACGTTTATTACTTTTGGGTTGATTGGACTGATGGAAAAAGAGGAAGGGAAATGAGGAGGGAGAAAGTTTTCCCCGGGCGAAGGAAAGCCTAGATCCATCCCTGGAATGATATAGAGTGCACAATCCCGGGCTTCGTCGTAATGTATCACACCGCCAGTATTAATTTTCCCGATATAGTGAATAATCTCTTACTATTCTCGGTGTTCAGCAATAGTAGTACGATAGCGCTGTACATGATAGAGATTTTGCATCCTCGTGTAATTATTTTTAATGCGTAGCTGTAACCTCAGTCGCAACATATAGGCCAACGGTTGGAAATTGGATGGAAAATTGAAAATACGTTGTGGTTTAAAACGTACGTTAATCCAATCGTGGCTTTTAGTTGGCATCTATTGAATTGGATTCTAAAGAAAAAAAAATAAAAATAATTTTTACCCAACATTGTTTTCTAACCAAAACCCAACTTAACATATTTTATTGAAAATAATGCGGAAATATGTCATAACCTACACAATTGGATCTATTAATCCAAAGGAAACTGCTAAAATACAATTTATGCTATTGTAGTTTTCTTCGTTGGTATCATAACGGTAAAATTTTGGAAGGACAACTGTTGGTTATTATTAAATATGGCTATGTTAAGCCAACATTATTTTACAACCATTATTTAACTTAGTAAATTTCTTAAAAATAATTCTGAAATATCCAATAACAGTCATATATTGCCGCATTCATTAAAATAAAACTTTAAAAAATAGGTTACGGTAATATTTTATTAATTTATGGAGTGTTGGATTAAATATAGAAAGAGGACGGTTGGTTTTTAGCAGATATGATGTTGAGCAAACATTAGTTTACTAATTTTATAAAAATAGTGTTTCCACATTTGATAACAATCATAACTTTACCTTTTAATTAAAAGAAGACTGTTGAAATACTGTATACAATTTTATTTTCGTTCGTGGTGCGCTGTTAAATGTTGGAAAAACAATCGATGATTATAAGTTCCCATGGAACACCGCCATGCGGGCGAGGAGGTTTGCGTACTTCAATGAGGCTGGGGGCTATGATGGCATCAAAGAAGAGCCTTAATAGAGATGTAAAAATAGGAGTATTGAAAAGGGAGAACAAGGCATGGGAAGAAAGATGTGAATGCATACACAGGAAGATAGGTGGGGCTCGGAGTGCTGAGGTATGGAAATTATTTAGGTCAATGCAAGTATCTACCAGTGAATAGGTACATTTTGATGATGTAAGCCATGGTCAGGGAACCCATCCCGGTGTAGTGCGCGCCAATACTCACGAGCCCTAGAGCAACGTCAGCACTCTTGATGTAGTGGTCGAGGATTACTCCTTTCGAATACTAGAGCGTGGCATCGCTCCGACACCTCAAACAGGGAGACGCACAAATCGCACTCAGGAAATGACCCGAGGCGAGACGACCCCACCACATGTAGCAATGTTTGCTACTTCCAAGGAAATATATTCTACGAGGTGGCCAAGATGTCTTTGTGACTATGTGCCAGACCGAATCGCTGCATGCATCCATGCCAGAGATAAAGAAACTATGTACTCAATGTAATTTTATGTTGTAAAGCTTTTCCCTAATGCATAGGCTATTCGAGAATAAATGTTAGTAAATGGAGTGATTGTAAAATTACACGAAAAAAACCATCGGTTATCGTCCGTGCACATATGTTTCGAAATGGCGTAAACTAGTAGGCCTACGCTAGTTTGAATTCCCCGGGTCCTGTGAACGCCGAAGCGGCCGCGAGGATGTGCGATTACAACTTACAGGGAACAGAGATAATGCGGACAGCAGTAATCTAGGCACATATGTGGGTTAACAGTGAAGAATACCACTCACCTTCACAATGAGCCTGTCCAAGTAGTGCGCATTAGAAACTAGTCTGTATGGCGTGGTTTGAATCGATGGCAGACCTCCATTAACGAATAACGGTGGCTTGTAAACGGCTATGTGATGCGCCGCGAGTTTTATCTTGTGTACAAAACAACTGCTTTGATTTTCAATGACAGCACTTCCAATAAATATTATAAAGGTGAACAGTACTCTACACTCATAACCGTGCATGCGCCTGGATATCTGTAGCCCACAATACGCGGAACAATGAAGGGTATAAGTAGTGTAGTATAGTTCCTTCTATTGCAGGAGCCTTGGAGCGGGATCCGGGATCTGTTCAGCATGTGTCTCGTAATTATTTGTGTACGGTCTACCCACCATCTTGGTTAATGTCTGTTGACTTGATACCTAGCTACCCTCATTGGCTCCACCTTCTATCTTTTTTTTTTTAATTAGTTTTATTGTTGTCCTCTAGA
>PNEQ01002687.1:101430-114499 GCA_003012365.1 Medauroidea extradentata | reverse complement strand
TAGAGGACAACAATAAAACTAATTAAAAAAAAAAAGATAGAAGGTGGAGCCAATGAGGGTAGCTAGGTATCAAGTCAACAGACATTAACCAAGATGGTGGGTAGACCGTACACAAATAATTACGAGACACATGCTGAACAGATCCCGGATCCCGCTCCAAGGCTCCTGCAATAGAAGGAACTATACTACACTACTGGTATAATATCCGGACAAACGATCACTAACAGTAAATGCTTATTTTCACGTTCTTTGCAGCACATTCAGTTTACTGTCCATAATTACAGAGCTTCCTGCATAGACCATTTACTTTATCGTAATTAGGTAGTTCTTCCTTCTTTTTTTAAAAAAAAATCTAGTTTTGTTTATTGTCAAGTATCCTTCAAGACGCAGGTGAATGTGTTCCATAACTTCAGTTAAGAGGTCATTAGAAGACTAGTAAGCTAAGAAAAGAAAATGCTATAAGAAAGTTTTAACTATCAGCAAACCAGCAGTGATACACATTAAGAAAGTTATACATTTTTTGTATGATGTCTGAATGTAATAGCTAATGAATGAAAATTAGTGCTCATTATCGTGAACATATGACAGTAGCGTCTTGCCACTTCTAAAAATATTGGGTCTCTAGTAAGCGTCTGTGCGGGTCTGGTAAATGGCATAGTGTACGAAACTACATGTTTGTGGTTCCGAAGTCACATTTATTCTTTTCATGTGTCAATATAAGTGATTGTGATTCTTAAATGTTTGCTTGAAATCGTTATAATAATGTTTATTTTGCTTATGTAAACAGTTATATGTTCGTAAGACAATCTATGTAATTCAAACTACGCGTTATTATGATTGGTTACAATTAAATATATGTACTTTAAATTTATAGTTAACTAACGCCGTGTAATTTTTCACTATTTTAAACATATTTTGAAAGACGACATTCGGATATTTTTAGAAAAATTTTTCCCAGGTCAATGTCACGTCACAGAAATAATGAACACCAATTTTTCTATGTTGATCATTTTCCCTCTCTATTTTGCAAAACTCCGGTCGTACTTTTCTGTAATTCATTTTGAAATATTTATGACGTCTAATTACAAACAAATTGTGTTTAAATAATTTGAATCTTCTGCACCGCAGTCAAAACATTAATAGTAACTTTCTAAATAAGTATCCATCACCAGTCATCTAAAAAGTAAACGTTGTTATGTAAACTTTTAGTTTTAAGATGAAATTGTATTTATGAATATTTAATTATTAAGTGGTAAACTAATTGTCCACGCGTATTCAGAGAATTATTAAAATATTGATACACTATTTCACAAAATACTTTAAGTTTTGGTAAACTACATTTTCGTTATAAATATTTGAAATTTATTATTTGGAAATCTACAGAACGCTGGCAATACTTGTTAAATGAATATTTTACTTTGGTTAAAACGAAAATTTTAAGTGCATACTCAGTACCTGCTCTGAATTTATTAATTGATTGAAGTCTGACTTTTCTGTAGTAGCGTTGATGCACTCCAGAAACGAACTTGATCAGTTTAAAATCATCTCTAAATCTCAAGAAATTGTCTCCGTATTTGGATCTATTAATAAATATTTTTTTTATTTATTAGACAACTATGCATTTCAAATACATAAAGTGTGTTGCTCAGGGAACCAGTTTTTTTGTTTAACTACGAAAGAGAAATTTAACAATATAAAGTATAAAGTACAGAAAAATAATTTTCTTGTTAGTGATAAATATTATTTTGAGAGTGTGCATACAGGAAACCCAATGCTCCACATCTAGACCCAGCCTGCCCTTGTCTCTCCGAGGTGTCAGTTACTTTGGCTGTCAGCCTTTGAGATACCGGTGGGTCGGAGGAATGGAGGTGGTTATCAGCTCAAAATTCGCAAACAAGTAACGCAAAACTTTTGTTGGCAACTACAAATTTAATCATAGTTGCGGTAAATATACAACTAAAAATGTCAAGTAGACCTACGTTCCGTAAGTAATACGTCCAACAATAATCAGCGTTATATAACACTAAATATATGATAATATAACCTAATTTTCGAACAGTTACAAATTCTAAAACCTCATTTTTATGAAACTTACTCTGCGGAGAAACTAACGAAGAAAGTCGAAATACATAATTTCAGTAGTTCATCAACGATAATTTGAAATTGTTTGGAAGTTAATATTAAAGGTTTTGGTAAACATGAACAAAACTGTCGGTAAACCGCCTATATGTTCATGTGGAACTATAAGTCATACGAGAGAATATTTCAAATTGAGTGGCTTACCGTGACAACGTATTCATTGTTGTTATTGAGTCGTAGTTCGACCAGCAAACAAGAGGCGTAGGTCGGTATGATGCCATTCCACACGTTCAATGCTGACAACAAAGACAACATGTTTGAACCGCGAGTACTGTATGCGAACAACTTCCTGTCGGGCTTCAGTGTTCCTTCACTCTTCATCTGCATGTGCTCTATCATCTCGCGAATCAGTTTACCTGCAAGCAAAGATGAAATTTTAATACAAATTTACCACAGTCCATATTCCAGCAAATTATTCTGCAATGAATTGTCTTTTAGTCCTTAGTGACCACAGATGTCACCAAGTACGATATTTTTTATTAAAGCTTTAGTTTTGTGATTGCCTTTCCAGGTACGAAATTCGACTGATATTTGTTATTATTACAGAGACTGTGGAACCTTTTTTGTCAGAGGACATAACCGGTACAGGCGAGACATTTCTGGAAATGTTGTGTAATCATTATAGTCGAATTATTATTATTATGAAATTATATGTGGTTTTAGAATCTTCGGAAGAGGAAACTTAACGATACTTTTATTATTAGTTTAAACATGTTTGTTTATCTATAAAAATGTATTATTTTATATCGGGTGTTCTGAATGCATCCGAACGGTGCATAGCTTTGGTACTGGGTACAGGGAAAGGAATTAGGAAGGAATCGGCAAGATACTGTGTAAGGAACCGGCTAGATCTTGTATTAAATAATCCTCCGAACATTTTCATGGAGTGATTTTATTAATCCCTCGAAAACCAAAATCATGAAGCCCGGACCGAACTGGAACCAGCCCGAATATAAAGCAAGTGTTTTACTATTGCGTCATCCGGCTCAGTTGTCGTTAAGAACATATTTAGAATCATTTCAAACACGTATTGTTTTTATACTTCAGTTTCCGCGAAAGTTTTATCGCCCATTCTTCGTCCTTCACCAAGCGCAATTATTTTATTTAACACTGCGTAGAACATGAGACAACGCTTAAAAACTGTATATTATTATTAAGTTTTTAAAAGTCAAAATATAATAACCAAACACGAACAATCCCATGAAACAGTTTGTGCCAACTTTGTGAACAGACACGTTGCTAGTGTGATGAGATTCAGGTGGACAATTTATGACCCGTAAATTAGCAGCCACAATTCAGAATAAGACATATCGCTAAACCGGTCCTTTAAATTGTTTTTATTAGGAATTGTATTTTTTCTTGCATTTTTCCATTCAAATTCTTGAGAGTTTCAAAAAGTGCTATAACAGTAACTCAAGTACCAAGCCCTCTTAAATGCTTCAGACACGAACATGGAAACTTCATCAGACAAAAGAAATCATTCGTTTGCTTTTTTTTTTTTTTTTGTCAAAGAAAGGAGTAAAACCGTACAAGTAAATTTCTGTCTTAGAAGTAAATCAAAATTATTCACAAGTTTATTGCAAAAGAACCTGATCACGAAAAGAGAAAATAATATACATGTCTTTGTTTAATTGCATGATTTATCATTCCTAATTCAAATTTTTTTTCCCCTTATGTGCTACACTGTTCGTCAGTGTAGCTAGCACCAGAAGTTAGTTTGCACAACCGGCCACTGATGTGTTGGCGGTCAGTATTTTTTTAAGTACTTTTTGTCAGATGATTAGGGCACTGCCCGGGTAGTTTTGACTGCGCGCAAATCAGGAGTAAAGGAAAAAGGATTAAGGTGCGTGATACGTCTGCACTATCAAGCGACTCTTGAGTCCGACTGAGACGAGAACACTTATGGTTCAATTGTCGTTTAGTGGAAAGAAGCTTTTTTGTGCTTCCCCAGTCTTCCCCTTCCCCTCGTTTACTTTTGGACAGTGTGTGAGTTTATGCAGATCTCGTAGGGTCGGCCAACTTCAGGCCTGCTATATGATGGAAGTGCGCGCACAGCTACAGAGAGAGCTAGTGTTATCGTAGCACTCTAGTCTATGAGTGTCACCACGAGAGTGGAGCGAGACTTGCGTTGTGCTTATGTTGAAAAGTGAAATGGTAAACCTGGGTGGTTATGTTTGTGACATCACCGAAGATGGAGGTCGGGCAGCGACTTCGTTGGGTGTCCAGGAGAAACATGTGTTAAATGTAATTGTTGTTTTTGCACAGCCTTCTGTGTGTAACAGTACGGCTGAAGCCAATTTAATGTTAATTGTTAGGATATACAGTATTTTGCCAGATGTTGATTGGCCGAAAATTAAAGCTGCATCCTTGGTTGCTTTTAAATCTTTATAACTGATATTTGCTACATGTATTTTTCTTCGGTTTTTTGTTATTTATTTTTATTTTATCTTTTTCGTGACTTTGCGACTCGTTTATTTGATATTGCTATACAGACTTCTGCGCTATATGGAATTTTGCGCTCTAGTTAAAAATATAATTTTTGAATTGTAAAGGTGATAATTAATTTTCCTGAATAAGATCAAAATAAATATATTCTAGAAAGTACGAAATTACAGAAAAACTTCAACAATGTTACAACTGTTCAATTGTTTGAAATTTATAGAATAACAACAATGAAATCACATTTGTCATATTTTCGTGCTATTTTGTTAAGGATTCCAAAACTTAATGCGAAACTCGAAAGGAAAGAGTAAAGGAAAACGTAAACTACCTGTTAACCAACATCAGTTTGTTTTTGTTATTTTTAAATTGTCGAGCAATAAGCTACCTTCCAGTAATCATTCCTATCAGCGATGTCTAGTGATATGACCCCTAATACAAACTGGTGTTCCGAAGAACTGTGCAGTCTTGTTCAGCGCGTTATGCTCGAGCTACACGACTGAATAATTCATATTTATTTCACGTTCAAAACTAACAAATATTTAACAAAAATTTAGCAATTAGTATATTCAGCGTGCATCAGTTGGCACCATAAAAAACGACTGAAAGAGTTAGTCAATGGACAGCAGTTACAGTTGGTACTCACCCACAAACATCCTGCGAAGAGGTGCTGTGCTGGCAACACGGAAAAAGAAGAGATTGCGGATATAGGTTGTCAAGGGCTCAGGGTACAATTCTCGGCTCCATGCAGGTAGCGCCGTTCTGATGTGCAACTGAAGAAAGACCCAAGACTTTTTATTGTCCAACACTGGTACTTGTACATACGTATATTGTAATACTAAGTACACTGAATTAGTTAGGTAAATGTGTGCAAATATTCGATGTCAATACGTTATCGGAATTGTAAAAAACAATAATTTTCAAGAAGGTAATACGGAAGTCTTTCCTGAAAATTGCCTTGTTTAGTATGCAAAACTTATAGTTTCAAAATCGCTTTCATTCAATTTTCCTATGTCTGTTAATAGTTTATATGCAACGTGCATTGCGAACGGTCTTATGTTTAAACAATCGCTGCAGAAGTGTTACGTCAATATAACTGGCAAATACTCCGACTATTCCTTTACGTGATTCGATAGAGCTTCTTTGTCACTGACTCCCTTAATGGGGATAGATTATGTTAGACGTATACGAAAAGCAAATCTAATTTTGAACTTAATGTTTTACATGTGTTGGCACTGGACCTGCTGGGAAACAATTTTTCAAGCTACTGCAGACGGTATCATTTATCAGTAAATCTTTGTAGTAAACTTTCAGTAGTTCAGTTCATTTTACGAAAATGGGTCACATGTAGTAAACAACTGTATATTAGAGTATATATTTGATGCGAAAGACGAAATTTTCTGGATAGTAAACGACGTTTCTATGGCAGAACATTAAGGAGTGACATTATTTCCTCTAAGTGCACTGAGAAATATATTGTTAGCTGTAAAGTTAGAGTGGTAGTGACATGCCACATGATGCACGTGTATTCAACTACTTCACCAAGCCTTACACGCAAGCACTTCCAAAACTTGTGGTACAAGTACCATCGTCATAACATTATATTGATTTAATATCTCTACACGAAATATCGCCTACATGTTAATGTTCTGTCATCATGGACAAGGAAATAAGAAAGTTACTACTAATTTTACATGTGTATGGTAAGTCGTAAAGTAAAGTTATCACAGCTAAGGAAAACAGTGCATGTAATTAAAATTACTTGCATATCAAAATGCAAAGAATAAGAATTCATCCTCCTCATTTGTAAAAATTATAATGCCGTTACGTCGGGTAAAATGTGATGTAATTGAATCGCCCAGTGAAGAAACTTATGTTACTTTTCATGAGAAAGAAAATACTGTTTTCCGAACAAAGTAATTTCCCCTGAAACTTCAAATTTCTGTATGCGTCAACTTCCTTGCTCTTGGTATATAATTATTGGATGGTAAATTAAATCTTTCAAATGTATTTTGCACACCAGTATTAAAAAATTGTAGACTTAATTCCCTTCTCTGCCTGTTAGCTGTTTTCAAGCACCTTTTCCAAAAGTTTGTTGTTTTTAGGGTATATTTCTGTTCGTTTATGCCTTAAATTATGTAAGAATGTGCACATACAACATATACAGCTAGTTCAAAGTAGATTGTATTTATCAAAAAGTATGTAATATCCGAATACCTACTAATGCTCAGAGTTCCACTTCACCATGTCACGTAGTTATTAATATTGAAATATTTTTAAAAATAAGCACAGTATCCAGCATCACATTCAGAATATACTTTAGCGACAGTTATACACGTGTCTCATAGTTAATTGCAAACTTCAGTTCACAATTTATCCCTACAAAGACTCATTTGACAGGCCTCAACATTGGAACAAACAGTCGGCCACACTATTTCATCATAAAAGGACACGCATCTTCGCCTCTAACGTATCTTAGGAGTTTCTTGATGTCTTCCATTTTCGCCTTGTTATTGGGCATTTTTTCAGCAGGATATGCTTCATCCAAATTCATGGAGGAATTTGTGTTTATCTTAGCTACCTGAAAATTGTTACTAACAAAACGGTATGTATGGAAGAGCTGTTACTACACCCGGATTATCACTGTAATATCGAAATTCCTTAAATTGGGATATTATGAAACTATGTTTTTTGAAGTGACGAGGCCACCAGATATCAAAGTTCATTGTTATTTAAGTTTCAAACATTATCATCCTGACATTGGACATGCTGTTGGCTATAATTCCCTCATACTCCTTTGGAGTATAAACTCGATCCTGCTTCTGTATCTTCCTCTTCAGTACTCCAAATACCCGATCACATGACATGAAGGAATGTCCTCTTTCTGGAAATCTGTAAGCCACCTTCTTAAACCTACCAAGTTGTGTCATTCCCAGGCACATTCTTACCATGGTATGGTTCTTATTTTGTCGTGGTGCTCCGTCAGAATTCAAGTAAAGTTCAGTTGTTTCTTCGGATATCATTTGTGTACTGTAATGATTTATGAAGGAGCAAACCTCGTTTGTTCCATTTTTTTGCCTCAACCTCCTGATACAGGTATATAGTAGCATGCTTTCTTTTCATAACATACATGCAAAAACAGTTGACCCACAGCTGTCACAAGCAAAACATTTCCTGCACTGGAATTTTTGGCATTTGCAAAGTCTGCATAAAATCAAAACATAGCCCTGAAACATCATTTCTTCTCACACATTCAGTTTGTGTTTCTTTCAGATAAATATAAAACTTCTTGCTTCTTCGTCTGTGAATATCGAGATTGGACTGCACTACTCGTTTGATGTTACTGGAAATGTGTGGGGATTTACGTTTAGTTTCTAGTTCCTCACATGTTCTACAGACATCTATCTGTGGGCGACGAAAGGGATAATTGAAGTTTTTACGGTAATATGACCTGCAGAAATCATATTTTGTTTTGAGATCTAGATGCTTCTTTAGGAAAAGATTATGCATGGCCTTGACATCTAAACGTGCTTCCAAGTACTTTACTTCCCTACCCCATATTGCGTATTTTTAACGGAAAATTTTCAGCATGCTCATATATGAGATTCACGACATTTACAAGAGTTTTATATGTACTTGGATTTTTGCCACGTTGGTCGTTTGAAATTTCGCCTTGGGTAAGCAATTTTGACAAACGGAACACCCGCTTATGTGTAACAGCATGCAGGTTAAGGAAGGCTTGCTTACATACACTAATTCGGTTACTATCAACCACTACAAAATAGTCAAAGTAAAGCTGTCTCTTCATATCTTCGTTGTCTCTTTCAAATTTCTTGGTCTTCGCCGGTTTATATCCTTTACAACGATCAACCCTTTTAAATAGAGATCTTGGCCATTTTTGTCTTCAATATTTAGAAACGTAACAAGAATTCCTAATTGCTCTGAATCGTCAACACGGGAAAAACATTATATTCGACACCTGAAACAAAGTCACACATAATTTAACTTAATGTAACGTTACATAATGTAACGAAAATTTTGTAACAAAAATATGCCGTGTATTTTGCTACTTACCTACAGTTGTTGCCAACAACTTTTCAAGGAACAAGATGTCCATCATAACTAGTGTATGGCAAACCACGCAGTCGCGCTAATTATACTTTACGTCTTTTGTGTTTACTTACAACGTTCATGTTCGGAGGCATATTACTTTAATTCTTAATTATCCAACAACAAAACCTTTGTCTACGTGCAACACCACGAATTCAGAATCGCTTCAATTAGTGCACAGATATGGAAACTGCTGCAATTCATTCTGCTTCACAAGCCACCTGCTGCCACCTAATTGCTAAGAACATATACAACTGTCTGACTTGTTTCAACCTGCCACAATACAGTGGAGAAAGGAACTAGGTCCGTAGATTACGGATAAAAGAACTAAGTCCGGGACTTAATACTTTTCTCCACAGTACGTGATGATATTACCCTCTGTTTATCCCCGACCCATCATTCGGACATCATTAGTTTCAACACAATAGTTTGCGAAATGGTGAGTATAATACGACTAGGTGTAAACATGAAAATGCCCTTAAATGGACTTAGTTCCTTTCTCCACTGGGCGATTCAATTATCAGATCATATAGGTGGTTTGCAGTTCTATACTACATATAACTCCTCAAGAGGCCTTGCATTGCAATAAAAACTTATTTATTGTTTATTTTTATAGTTATTTCTTCTTTACTAGCTAATCATATTTTGTATTGTAGTGTATTGTTTATTAAAGCAGCATATTGCACTGCTACGTTTAATAATAATTATTCCCTATAGTATGAAAACTCAATATGACACATAACACATGTTTTCCTTTTTTCGTATTTTGTTGGAGTTAGGTAGTAGAGCATCAGCGCACTGCACTTTTAAACTAAAAACACGTTAATATAAATAAAGCTACTGATCAAATCTACATAATATACAATAAAAGATGTCAAAACACGTACGCTATAAATAAATAAATATATATATACATACATATATATACATATATATGTATATATATATATGCTACAAAAATTATGACGTAACTAAAAAAGGATTTTTAAAATTTATAAATATCGACTTTCAGGAAAAATACCGATATAATGAAAAATTAATTGTTATAAACGTAATATTCATAAAATATTAATAATTATGCAATCACAAAACATATGTGTAAAACTGACAACACAATAGTTAAAACACACAGATCTAAGAAATTAATCCCAAAGCAGGCAGTCTTAATTTTATTTCTCCTTTATAAAACTTATTGTATGTAGAATAAATATTCGTCCTTATTTTGCACATGAGTGAATTCTTGACTCCACATTTATAAGATAATGTAGCTAACGTGAACCGCCAAAATGTTGCTCGACATTTATTTTGTTATTATTCGTTATGCAAGTTAATGGCAGAAACACATCCATACTATTTTTTTTGTTTTGTTTTCTGAATGTAATGTACAATAAAATTTTCTCCTGTTACAATAAAACAATTGTCAACTGAAATTAAGTCTACGATTCCCAAGTCGACAAATGTAAAAAAATATTATAAAAATTTTAAACTGAGAACATTTTTATGCTAACTGAAGCATATACACATTGGCCAATTCTGTGTAGAAACATGTAGTCAGCGTCAAATAATATATGGGAAAAATTATGCATTATATACAACCTGATGTTCAAAGCTGAAGTGGATTCTCGAGCAGTCCAGGCCACTGAGACTCCTGCAGAGTTCTTCCATGTGTCCGAACTGGTTGATAAACTTCTGAAACTCTGTGGTGCGGTTCACCTTGCCACTTTCCACAGTGGATGCTGGGCAGGGTGAGAGAAACGACGGAAGTAACTGTAGCACACATTAACACATCCTCATACACACTGAGTCTGCATACTGAGTAAGATTATTGAGTTTAACGTAAGATAAACATATCCTAGCAAGATGGCAACTGGCTTTCCACTATAGGCCTAAGTATAAATGCACAAACAAATACCTAGCTTAAAAAAAGTTGGATTTATATCACTTCAGGGGAAGGATTTACGACTTAGCAATGGCTATAAATAAACAATAACTTTCTCTTCTATTCAGCATAAGGTGGAATAATTTTCAAGCGCTAGCTGAAAACTCTATTCAAAACACTCCCATGAACGTTTCATGTTTGGTGTGAATTTCATTCTTTATATGTGCCTAATTTCCATCCCAAAGTGGAAAAGTAATTAACTGTCACGTGTATGACTGTGACAATGCATGTAACATTTCTATTTTTGCCGACTGGCAGGCCAATCCTAAGTCATATCAAAAATTTTACTAATAGATATTCTTGACATGTGTAGGATTCAAGAAAATGTAATGATGAAATTGTAAAATCAAAAAATGTAAATATATTTCAATTAAAGAAACAAAATTCGTCTATTTACTTATTTTGATCGTTTATTGGGAGTCTTATTGAAAATCTACTGACAAAGTTTAACCTCTTTGTCGTAATTCTTAGATCGCATTACAATTTGTGTTATCATACAGATGATATTTCACAGTCTGGGGTGCATGATGTTTATCAGATGTTTGACATTTAGTTTGACTTTCAGTTCCCTTTACAAGAATCTCGCTGAACCTGATATCTTGTAGTGGATACACAGCCCTGTCATGTTTCTAGTTAATGACGTCCAGTGCGTACATAATAAATGCTTAAAGATCATTTGATGATAAAAAACTCATAAGGTTAAGGACCAATTCTATATTCTACACATTTCCTGTGGACTCTTACTGTAAATATTAAGTAGATGTACATTCGCGCAGTTAGCCAGTAAAAACACGGGAAGGTTGCTTAAATCTTGAAAAAATCTTTCTGATTTGCACTCTCATTTAATTACCAAACATTAAATCGTTAGGTATTTCGAAGTTCAGCACTTAATTCCACGTTGCCAGTCTAAGTAATAAATTAAATTTATGCCATACCGAAATACAAACAAAGCCCGTAAAATTAGCTATACGCGTGAAATAAACTTACCGGTGTGAAATTATTCAAATAATAAGTGGCGGTTAAAGAACTGGCAATGAAATATTACAAATTATATTGATCAAACAAGCCACTGTACTGTCTCTGTCCAAAAATTCTCAGAAAATAAGTTACCCGCATAATTAATAAGCCTACTTTCCTCAAAGTGTGTGAAAATTATCCAGAAAATTTAAATCGCTCATGTAATCTAGAAATATTAAATGATAAAATTGACATAGCCGTTTGATACATAAGTTATACTACCGATAAGTCAGCTTCTCAAGTAATATGCCACTAAACAGTTAAAACATTGTGGATAATTTTTTCTGAGATGTATTTTTATCATAAAGATAAAAAATAACCAACATTTTCAAAACATTATAGAATGATGAACGAAATATACAAAAGTCAAGTCAGTTTGTAGGCAGTTCATGTGTACGAAGTTTGATAACATGATGAAAAAAAATATATCCTATGATAGGTATTGCTATGATAAATTATAAATATGACATTCATTTTGAAAATAGTGACAGGATGAAAGAATTACAAGAAAAAAAATAGTCAGATTTGTATGCAGTATACATGTAACGAAATTCATGAAATTTTTAAAATGTTTCCTATGATATGAGATACTATGCTAAAATATAAAAATACCACCATTTTGAAGATATTATCACAGAATGAACGAACTCACTTTTGAATGTAATATATGTGTTCAAAGTTTGGTGACGTTCTGAAAAATATTTCCTAAGATATTTAATACTATGCTAATAATAAAAAATGGCCACCATTTTGAAAATATGAAAAAAGTATGATTGAGATACACAAAAGTAAAGTCACGTTTATATGTAGTATATGTACACCAAGTTTGGTAAAGTTCTGAAAAATATTTCCTAAGATAAGTGATCGTATGCTAAAATATAAAAATAACCGCAACTTTGAAAATATGCATACAGAATGAACGAAATACACAAAAGTCAACTTAGCTTTGTGTTTTGTGTATGTGTACCAAGTTTGACGTAATTCTTAAATGCGGTTCCTTAGATATCTAGCTTGATCATAATCATAATGTTAAAATGCCCGCCAATTTTAAAATATAAAAAAGGGGTAAACGAAATATATAAAAGCCATGTCAGGTTACTACATACTATACGTGTACACGGACACATATACACCCACTTAGACAGACACAGACGAAAGGTCATCTCATAAGCCTATTTTTTTCCTCCAGAAAGTAGGCTAACAACTGTGTGTGTATAAGATGATTGCAAGAAACATCTTCATTTAATGCTGACTTGAACCAAACAAGAGGATCCTCGTTTCGTAATCATTATGAAACTGGCTTAATAAAACCATACCAAAACTGTTGTGCTTTGTATCAATCCCCTCTTTTACTTACTCTCGAATATGCTCTTAGCATTAAATTAAAATATTTAAATTGTAGATATTATACGCTGAATTGTAATA
>PNEQ01002687.1:64123-101330 GCA_003012365.1 Medauroidea extradentata | reverse complement strand
TAGTTTTTTTCACGTTGGTGCAAAAAACTCAAAAAGTTTTCAACCAAATGGGTTGAAAAAAATTGAGAGCGTGTGAAGTCATACTATGCACAATTATATGTAGGCTTTAAAAAAAATGAGTCGTTTGCCAGTAAAAAAAAAATATTTTGTGCCATTTTGGCTCATTTTCATGCTAAAATATGTGATACTTTGGGTGCAAAAATCTAAAAATCCATTGTGTTCATTGCAACGGAAAAATTCAGATAGAAACTTTGATGTATTAGTGACAAAACAATGTAGCGATTTTGTGATAGAGATATTTGTTCATTTTGGAAATATTATTTTCGAAATCACTGCAAAACTACCAGGCATGGCCTTAAGACAATTAAATCCGCGAAGGTACTAATCTTGAAACGTTTACGTAGAGACCTGAAAAATTTGCGGATTTACTGACTTAGGCTAGCCTCCAAGAATCCCTGTGAACTTAAGCTGTTCCTTGGCTGCTCACTGGCACAGTGAATTGAGTCTACAGTTAGTTACATTGTAATTATTAGCTTATCAACTTCAAGGAGGTGTTAAATAAGTCAACGACCAACTGGTAGCACGAACTTACAGTTACAGGTCTCTAGTTATAACTAGATATAGTAGTATATCGCGAAAAATGTTTCTGCTAACATACTCTTGAAAAAAAAACTGTAGTTTGTTGTGACACATTTTATTAGGTGTCATACGTATGAGACAACTTAACTGTCTGTAGACCACTAATAGACATGGATTATTACAATAGCGGGACTCTTATTGGCTTAGTCAAATAGAGAAATAGCTTTACGCACAAGCGAATGCCAGTCATTTATACATAAGTTGAACGTACTTTGTAACCTGGCAAATAGTCAAGATTTTCAAGTTTATAAGATAATATGGTAATATAATTGTCTTTAATATTTTGTCACTTTCATTTTAAGAAAATAGATATACAGACGAAAACAAATATTTCATTGGATCAATCAGTTAGTTAGTCAGCAGTTAAAAAAAAAAAAAACAGTTCTTTTTATAGCTATTCATGTACCACAAATAGCTTTTTTCGGTGTTACTATGTAACTATCAGCAATTTGCGAACATACAGAAAAGACATAGAAGTCGTGCACTTCCCTGGTTACGTTTTACAACATTTCTAGGCATATCATGCATGTACATATTAAAACAAACTATCACATTTAGGAAAGACGCAGTCTCTTTCTCGTGTTACAAAATGGTCCAAGTTGAAAATTTAGAAATCTAAAAACAAACTATCTCCTTACATAATAGGATGTATACGTAGAAATGTCACGAAATAGGAAGTTCAGTGTATTTGAATAATGATAGCGGAAGAATGTTCACAATGTGTAGAAATATTGTTACACGACTTCCACATGTGCGCAATGTGTTACTCTGACAATGACTTCCTGTTATACCAATGTGCGCTGCGGTATGTCAGCTGGCTATAGCATCTCTGATTATGTATCAACCGCTTGAAGATCTTCGACATGTGTAGGAAAGACATTGTCCTTCACAAAATACCATATAAAGAATCCATGCATCAGCTCGCGTGACCACTGTATTACACACCAATATTATAATAAATACCGAAAGTGTTTATTCCTTTAGTACAGGAGTCAGCCCACATTCAGAGATTGAGAAATGTCCGACACTTATCTACATCAAAATATTTGTTTGTGGCTGTGTTTAAAATTATGTATATATATATATATTTGGTCCATGTGTAGTATGAACACACATACCGACAGGTGCTGCCGTTCGATATGTATTTTAGATCTAAAAGTATTACTGTAAGTTCACATTTTTATATCGGTTATGTGTAGACAATCAGTAATGAAAGAAAAAATAGAATACTCTCTTATTTCTTTAATTGTCAGCAGTAGTGTAGTGGCCTGACCAAACGTCTACAACTCATGCAAACTGGGTTCGATTCCCGTGTGGTTGGTTATCTATGTTTGACATGTGGGAAAAGTAACGGACGTTGCCTTCGGCGGGTTTCATCGAGGTTTTCCCATTTCCTCACGTCCTTGCATGTCGTAGGTGATCTGCAATAGATCCCTTTTAATGGTATTTTGTAATGAATATTGTACGTCTGCGGGCTCCCAAGTTGAAAGCCGGCCTCTCGGAATGTCACCCAACGTTATGGTTCTCTTCCAACTTCTTACAGATCTTGGTACTATTCCCGGCTGGATCGGTTCCCTGATTTTCACATGTACAAATCGTGCCGGATGATGAAGCTGGTCGACACGTTTTCTCTGGGATCTCCCGTACCCCCCATCCCCCTCCTTCATTACGGAACCACTCCATGCTCACGTCATGTCACCCCTATACAAGCACTGAAGACCAAGACGTTGACTGCTGACTAAAATATATTTACTTCACTTTCTAGTTCCCAACATTATTGCTAATTATAAAGAAACAATATTTTTGAACGGAACTGAGCCAGTACGATGTTTAATGTCACCGTAAATTAAAAACATTTCCTAGTAAATATATGTGTAAATATATCTAAATAAGCTAGTACAGTACGAGCCTCAGAATGAAGCAATGACATATACAGTGAAGGCAACTCACTATGTCCTGTTCCTCGGGTGCCGAGTGAACGGGCACTTCCTGCCAATACACACGCTCGAACTGCCACGGCTGCTTGCGAGGTGTATATAGTCCCTTCATGACAAGCGAGGCGCTGTTTATGACGTGGCCAGGTTCTGCGCTTCTCACGTACACGTCGTCTCGGCTGTATGTGACGGGTAGGAATTCTGAGTAGCGGTACCTCAGGTAGGCGCCCAGGTCGTACATCTCCTCACTATCCAGCTGACGTCACCAGCAGGGAAATAACTGTTATATTCAGCATTAGCAATGGACACTTGCACATAAGACAGGACAGTCACAACTGCTTCACTGCCCACCATGGAGCAATCATCCAGTCAGACACAAAAAGCAGCCTCCTAAAATCACCAATCAGGTTTACAATATTTGCTCACAAAGAAGCAGAAATCTCTTACATGCCGTACATTACTCAATAACACATGTTAAACTTCACAGTAACCATCAGCCTAATTTGATGAGAATGAACTTCACAAGTAATAAAATATAGTTATTTTAAGAAACAGGTAAACCGTATGGTATACTTCTGATTGAACATTTATCTATTTTTTGTTTACAGCTTTCACGGGGTGCACATGTGTAGGAAACATAGACTTTGGCGACAAAATTTTTACTCCAGCTTGATTCAAAACGTTGCGTGTACATTTGAAACTCTGCTTCCTACGTATCATTGTGTAGAGGCGTCGCTCAACTAAGTGCTTCAGAGACCGCACGCCCGTGATTTTCGATAGAACAAAAATACGCAAGAAAGTTATAACACATCCCGTCTCTATCCATGAAGTAGAGGTGCAGATATGAACGTTTGGCTTTGAAAGAAGTGGGTGTAAAAAGTTTTTACTGTGATCTTCGATCTCAGGGTAAATTATTTTACCGGAAAACATAACTGTATCCTCAAACAAGATATTTTAGTCCAGATTTTGGCTACCATTGCAACTTTTACCGCAAAACACGGACAAAACCATGTGTTTCAAAACAGTATCTGAATACTAACAAATTAATAAGTGACTTTATGAGTGTCAACATAAACTACGACTTAAATAAATTCCCATAAAAGTTACCATAACTGAAAAATAGCACCATATGTTTTTTTTTCGCATGAACATAAAAATAAATAAAGGAGAAAAAGCAATTGTTCAAAATTCTGGACTGACTAATTTCCCTGTCTTGCAAACAGTTGAAATAATTAAACATAATGTACGTAACTTGCGGTTTGACCAACTAAGATGATCGGTAACACATGCTATATTATCTACAAAATAGCAGTATTTGAAAATTGTTCCAAAACATTTTTTTTTTTTTTTCAGAAGAGTTTCATTCTCATCACCTGCCTCCCTTTTTGTCTGCTTACCTAGTGCCTTAAGAGTAGATAATGTGGCCTGTTCCGAGCGTTTGGCTATCGGAGGAGAATTAGCTACAGACGATAATATCAAATTGACTATGGCAACCCAATTCTGTGTTTTTCGGTTACTTGTACGAGTATGAATACGCCACCTGTGTCAAATCATCTGAGTCCTCGTCTGTGAGTATTCCACGGGGATTAGTAGCCGACTGAGACCTCGCACCACTCCGGAACACCTGTACATAAATACACATGGTTAATTCGCCTGCAGCACACAAATGCTGAACATAACCTAAACCTTGGTAAGGTAAGTGATATTTACGTCTTGTCGACAGCGAGGTCATTAGGTGCGGTGAGACAAACTTGGTACAAGGCCAGGAGCTGGACGTGGAGTTGACCACGACCTTTGTTAAGGAACCATCCCAGTAATTGCCTCGAGAGATTTGGGAAACTATATGGAAAACCGAAACCATGATTGCCGGAACAACGGATCGAACCCGAGTCTTCCCGAATGCGAGTCCAATGGGTCACTGTTTCAATACCTCGCCCCCTATAAGTACTGATATTGTAAATGTACGTAGGAAGTAGGCAACTTTAATGCATTAAATAAATTAATTAATATATCAGTAAAATTATTTTCTCATTTAGTTGTAATTTTAAGTTATCTTATAATCTGACTTTTAATTTATAACCACATGTTCATATGTCCTGATCAAATCCACGACATTGAAAGTTTTATCTTTTCCGGGTTTTTGGTACATATGAGTGTTCATTTATTTATATACTATTTATGAACACAAAAAAGGTTTCTAGAGCATTACTTTTAAACACTTAAACACTATTTCCTGATAATCAGCAAACGCGTTTAACCGTACTATATGTTTGTGTAAGGAGAAAAACTCGTTTACAAAAAGATAATCATCAACAATATTAGTAAAAACTGTATATAGTTGTTTATTTTATAAATACAATTATATAAGTCATTTAGAAAATGTTATGCGAAAATATCACACATCTCTGTCGAGAAGGCCAATACAAAACCGAGGGAAGACACCAAAAGTGTTCATATTAACTACTAAGTTGTACCGTGGATAATTTGTAACGAAATACACTTCATGAAATATACTGGTTGTTGCAAAATTTCATGTCAATATTCTGGGGAAACAGTCCTCACATGTAGAGGAACATGACATGTTACGCCGACATAGGTACGAAATCGCACCATTTCTGTACTATCATTCCCAATACATAACGTATAGTAGATTGCACGCGGGTAGGATCATGTTGCTGCGGAGCGCCACCTCAGCAGTAGGCAGGCCCACACCAGATGAGTCGTACGAACCATTGAATTGGTTATTGGACGCACACATTTCCGGCTCTAGCATCGAGGTGGACCATGCGCCGCGTGTGTATCACTACGGGAAGATGTTTAAAATGGATTATTTCAACGCTGAGTTAGCAGATGCACATTTTGTGTATGGGTTGTTAAATGGTAACGACAGCGCCGCACAGCGTTTGTATCGTGCACGCTTCCCTCTACGACGGTACCCAGATAGACGTACATTTGAAATAGTCTATCGCCGTCTTAGAGAACATGGAACCTTCATACCAGTCAATTGTGATTGAAGGCAGTCGAGAGGGACGAGAACGCCGGAGTTGGAAGAGGCACTCCTGCGTGAAGTAGACGAGAACCCCAATGTCAACACACGCAGAGTTGCTACTACATTTAATATAGCTTGGAGTGTGCTTCATGAAAACATGTTGATTCCATACCACGTACAGCGTGTTTAGGCCCTGACACCTGCGGATTTTTCTGTTCGTCGTACGTTTTGCCTTTGGTTTGACGGACAATGCTTGAACCCTGCCTTCTATGAAACTGTAATTTATACCGGTTACGCAACATTTAAACGGGACCACATAATTAATTATCTTAATGCATATGTCTGGACCCAGGGAAATTCTCATAGAGTGGCGCAAACAACAGTTCTCTGTTAGTGTTTGGGCTGGCATCGTGGGTGACTGTATAATAGGACCTAATTTTCTGCCACGAAGACTCAATAGTGAGATATACGAAGCATTCTTAGCAAGCGACATGCCTGTTTTGTTGGAAGATGTCCCATCACACATACGACAGAACATATAGGACTTCATGCATGACGGAGCGCCTGCGCACTTCTCTGTCCGTGCACGACGGCGGCGCCTAGCAGCAATGTTTGGTGAGTGTTGGATAGGTAGAGGTAGGTAGGAGGTAGAGGTGGCCCTATTCCGTGGCCTCCCAGGAGCCCTGATTTGAATCCACTAGACTAGGGATGGACCTCTATACTCGTGATACTTCGATACTATCGATAATTAACAGTATCAAGCGTCGTGTGGGAAGTTTGCAAAATATCGACATTCCCCTACTAATAAATAATGTGAGTTACCGAGAACTAAGCTCACTGGCAACTTCGTAGCGTAAAAACAACAAACTAAACTGTCGCAAGCTTTCACGGCAGAGATTTTACATTATAATTACAAAAAGTTCGTTTTCTAACCCAAACATGTTCCTAGCTTTCCTTTCATACTGGTTACTCTCGAGATAAAATAGGTTGCATATTATCGTATCGGCAATACGTAGATTTATATGAAAAACAATAAAAACAATCTCTCGTTTACGCGTTACATAGGGAATACGCGGTTACGGACCGTGTTTTTGCTGGCACTGTGATGACACTGTATCCAAACAAAGGCAGCGAAAACGCCGAAAACTACGAGAGCCGCCGGCGCATCTTTCGCTGTTTGGTACGTGATTGATAAAATATCTTTAAGTAATGACGTTCGAGACTTTTTACAACGCAATCGATAAGCAATAGAAAAACAAATTTCAGAAAGCAAACTGTTTCCAAGCAAAAATAATAAACAGTTATGATCGATTTCGACCACGCTATTGTCAAAAGCAGCAAGGTCGAATGTAATCGTTAGGCGTCACTTATCGATTGCGGTAATTGCAATGTTCAAGTGTTTACCAGACATGATTGTTATTATCGGACGTAATTTTTTTTACGATAGCCAGAATTTAAATAGAATTTTTTGCATTTGTTAGTTTATAGACTAATATTTGTAACAAATTACAGTGCCAGTTTTCTTCTGTTTTGATTGGTGCATCCAAACACAAAAGCGTTCAGTTTAAGTTTTATGTTACAATACAATGTTAATTGTTTAAACATAACTTAAAATTCGAAGCAGATGCTACTAAAATGGTAAGTACAGTGTTATGGTGCCACTTGATTTTAATTTTGTGAATGATGTAGAGAAAAAGAAATACAAGTACTATTTTTCACCTCTTCTAACTTCTTAACTGTATTTATTATTTTTAACCTGGCATCGAGAAAAGTATCGGTATTGAGTATCGTGAGACTGTAGGGCAATCGACATTGGCATCGAGTATAGAGAATTAATGGTATCGACCTATCCATACACTATAGACTTATATTTATTGGGGCATTTAAAAGCATTTATGTATGCAATCCCTGTAGACGACAAGGAAACTCTTCGTAATCGTTTGTGGCGGTGTGTGACGTAATCAGAAATTCCCTAAGGATTCATCAACGCAGTAGCGGCCGGTGAAGTAAGATAATGGGTGCTCACAAATTGTTTCGAAAAATAATTTAAGAAAGAAAATTTTTAATTTAAAATGGTTACAAATTGTCCCTACACACTAAATTTACTGTTGTTTTACTAAACTTTTCATGATACAAAACGTCGGTTAAAATTACATTACTAGCATTGCAAGTTGTTAATCTCCAGGTAAATTTCAATGTGACTGTTTAATAAGCAGTAAGTACGTATAATTGTCTACCTTGTTTAAATTTAACTGTAAAGTTATCATTTTCGGCAATTAAATGATAACTAATATTTTCTTAATTCGTAACGTCCGACGTTAAACATATAATTTTCTAGTAAGGTTATTGAGTAATAATTCGTTTCTTGGACTCAATAAGTTAAAACACTGTTTGTGCGAATATACATTCATTACCTGCATCCTGTGTTTCTGACATTTGTTTTACATTCAAAACCACGGCATCTTCTCGCTAGTTCGCTTAAGGCTCGTGTCACATTTTTGCTCAGAATGTTCGTTTGGCCTGGTATTAGACAAAGCGTGACTTCTACCATCTAGCGAGGTGTTTTATAGTTGCGGGGATGTAACATTTGCTGCGCCAGTAGGTGCTGCCACCAAAAGGAGAAAGAAGTAACCGTTTCCACGATCAACAGGCATGAGCACAGACCGACCTGTGCTTATTTTCAATGTTAAAACTCCCATAAGAGGCAACGTCATTTTGCCGTGCGCATGCGCAGAGAGACCGAGAGAAGATCACAGCTCCGTTGTGCACGGCACACTGTTGCAACATCGCAGCTTCACAGGATAAAAACTCTGTGCATTTGTGATCGGTTAGACGAACATTTCAAACTGTACTGTCGCTACAAAACACACAAGAATGTTTTAAACGTTTTACAGAAATGATTCACAGAAAACTGGGTGTGCACGTGCACCTGTGCACTTACATGCCGGCCGCTACTGCATCAACGTCTCCGGCAGTCGATGCAACGGCGGGTCGAGTAATGTGTTTGAGCTGATGGACGGTGTTTTGTACATTTTCTGTAAAGCCGTAAGTACCGACGATAACGTTTCACAATTTCCTAATAATTGTCACAGTTGTTCCTACTGTCTGCGTGTTAGTAACGCAGGGTGTGGCATAGTAACATGTTACGGACTGCTGTAAAGACGCCCCACAGCAACATGATCCTACCCGCGCGCTATCAACCATATGTCATGTATTGTGAACTGTACCGCAGTAACTATGCGTTTCCGGACCTACGTCCACACAACATTTCTTGTTCCATTGCATGTGAAGATTGTTTTCCCAGAATATTGGACTGGAATTTGGCAACAACCTGTATATTTCTTTTGACGCATACATGTCTGCACACTTGAATAACACAACCCGATTCCACCACTGACATGTACTGAACATTTTCATCTAAGGAAATTGACCTAAATACTGCATGCTAGTGTTCATGTTTATTCTTTTGCAAATTTTATACATTTTTTTTACATTTATGAGTATTTGCTGTTATGAGCTGCTCAGAATTGCAACTGAACTTCGTAGCCGAGTGCTAATTGCATGTTTCATAATGTAACTGCAACACAGCGTAATAATTATATGTATACAATAATATAATCGATAGTTTACAAAATGGTATGCTTCGACTTAACAAATTGATATTCTCAATAGCGTATTTGCAATATGAGTTCTTTTATGACACTCCTTAATTTGTTCTTTCAGCCCATTTGTATTATTTCGGCACTTTTAAAAATGAATATTGCTATATGACATTTAAATGAAGTATGTATTCATGTACTTCACCGTATTCTAAAATATAGTGATAAGTGCAGAATAAAATATATTAATATTTAGGATGACTTGAAATGACATATCTTCAGCATAATATATTGCAAATGTCAAACTAATAAAGTGGTATTTGGAAAATAATTATATAATTTCACTCAGTGACTTGGGGCAAAAAAAAAAAAAAAAAAAGCAACGGCAATGAGAAATAAAGTAAGTGCCTAACTGATACATTTTTTTTAAAATGCCGATTTGGTTTCTCAGTGCTAAATGCGATAAACTGAACTAAGTAATAAAATTTTTAAGAAATAATTAAAACATGTAAATTACTTCTTATGAGACAGACAATTTTTAGTTGACCTCAATTTCCTACAAAAGGTGGCTCGTGATTTCTGGCTTGTTAACTTTAACAGTCATTCATAAAGATAAGTTTCAAAATGGTTTACTATCCTAGTGTCTAATAGGAATACAGGGACACCTTAATAATTGCTCGTCAGACCATTCAGACTGAATTCATAAAGTCCTTTGGTTCTTCGGCATTTACATCTAGTCCCTTATTCCTTTTCCTGTTTACTTAGAACCCATTGTTTTGGGTGTTTAAGAATCATAATAATGTCTTACTCTGGCCTTAAACATTGTGAATTTACACAGCGGAAAGGTATTGTTTACAGAAAATAAAAACCCCAATTTGGAGAGGATTTTACAAGAAGGAAAGAAATTTTGCTATGCAGCATAGAAATACTTTGATGTTTGTATCTGGGTTACTAATATTTTCAGAGCATATGTCATATGCAATACTACGTACATGTGAGATTTGCTGTATGCACTACATTCTCGATGGTAAACATTTAACTATAACAACATGTTTTTTGCTCACAATACCATAAATAATTCATGTTTCTAGGATTCTATTGCTGTAAATTCATTTGCGATTTGAAAGGAAACGATGGGTTATAGGCAGTTGCAACAAAATCACTTTTTTATGTTAGGTAGGTAACATTACTTGATAAATAATCTTAAAATGTTTGAAAGTCCTGGCGGTAAAAACAAGTTGCATGTTATTAGAGAGCAGCCACCCCTACAACTTTTTCTAAGGGTGGAAGGAATCAAGCAGCATTTACTGTTGGTTATAAGGTCCCAATAGCATGGCGCAACGCTGAAAATATTGTTTTTTATGTCAATTAGTGTCCCATATTTCGGTAAAATATTGTATTAAAAGTTCATATTTAGATACTCGTTATTCCCTTAGTATTAACTTTAGGTGAAAAATGAATACACATTTTCATTTTTTTTCTTTTGAGTAAAGAACACGCATATGGAGTTTGCCCTCGTAAAATTAAGAAACACCCTGTTACTATGACATGTAGTGTATTACAATATATACAGCAATCAGAGCTATAACCTTTCTAATTAATTTTCACATATATACGACTAATGCTTATACTACATTGTGTAAAAAAATGGTCTGCGATTTAAGCAGAACATCGGTGCGTTTTAAAATGTTGTGTTCCGGGCACAAGTTCATTCACGATACATGTTTTTATAATGGCCCTTACGCGGCTTCACAGTGGCTAACTGTGGAACTGCTTGCTGGACCTAACCAATCAACGTGCCTCCGAGCATACTGCAGGGTATCAGCGAGATTAGTTGTTAAGAAGAAACACGCGAATAATATAGCATTAATAAATATTTGCTAATTAATATGTTTTTTTCCGTGATTCATCTGAACTCTTAAGTATATGAAACATTATCAACTTTTGCAATTATTAATCGTGTCATTTTATTGCAGAAGTTTGCTTACCTACTTTATTTGTGAACGATTAGGAAACGTCTATATTTCGTTGTAATTTAATATAAATTACAGATGCAAAGGTTGTGCTGCTTAGTGGGGTGACTTGATTGCATTCTAATGTTCTATAGATTTGGACAGAGTAAAAATTATATTATCTATCACCAGTAAAGTCAACAGGTGTATACTGGATGGGACACGTTGCCTGTCGCATTATTGCACTTTTAGATTTTGCCTGTACCGGAAACTAATCACAACCTACAATATGTGCAAATTTAGAAGGATTTCATCATTGTAATGAGCTAGATAAAACACACTTCTGCGCTTTTTGTAAAATGCAAGATGTTTTCGTAAGCGTGTACCACATTTAATTTAACGTAATAATCCAACGGCAATATAAGAATTTTTTCTGTAAATGTACCAAAGTTAAATTTTAAGTTTTATTAAAATCATATATTATTAAATACTTTCAATACCTTTTTCTTTTAAACCTAATTTTTATAGTAAAAATTGCAACAGTTCTTATCCAGATAACGTATTACCTCGGTATGAATATTTGAGGAGCCTATTACTTAAAAAAGGCCAGCCTCCAGTTTAACACTTGAGACGATATGAACAGAAAGTATGTTCATTTCATCTTTGTTTAAGGGTGCGGTCTACCGCAATTTTCATCATCATTATTTTATTTTGTATTTGTACCAGATATTTTTTTCTTGTTTTAGACACAAAATGTGACTAAATTTAGCTCTTATGAAATTTTTCAGTTTCTCATAGTTTTCGCGTAATGGCTTGTTAAAGTCATATTTTGCATGTTTCCGTTTTAACGACTACACTAAAACCAACTGATATACCAAACTCAAAAAAATCACAGTAAATAAAGACATTGCAGGTTACAATGACATGCACATAAAATTAAAGAATAAACATTATTTGTATTTTAAAAAATATTGAACTTTTTAAATTCTTATTTTCAGTTTCAGCAATTTTTTAAAATTCAAATAATTTTTATTCTTTAATTTCATGAGCATGTCATTATAGCCTGCAGTGTCTTTATCCACTGTGATTTTTTTGAGTTTCGTAAATCAGTTGGTTTTAATGTAGTCGTTAAAACGGAAACATGCAAAAATATGACTTTAACAAGCCATTACGCGAAAACTATGAGAGATAAAAATATTTCACAAGAGCCTAATTTAGTCACATTTTGTGCCTAGAATAAGAAAAAAAATATCTAGTACAAATAAAAAATAAAAAATTTGTGATGAAAACTGCGATAGACCGCGCCCTTAAATAAAAACTTGACTGTGCAGACAGCTACACGTACACCGTGTACATGTCAGGTGTAAAATACTATTTCTTACTGTCATTTTCGAGCGTTTTGTCATGACGCAACATTACGTCGTCTATATCTGCGTTGTTTTCGAAATGTAAGTTTCTAATTGAATTGTTAGTCTAATTCATGTCATATTTATCGTCATTTCTAATAGTATCAGTTTATTCATGAGTAATTATGTAGTGAAATATCACACACAATACGTGAGTTTTAGTAAGAGAGATAAATTAACGTTTGTCTCTTGATTGTATATATCTCTCAAGGCTGCTTTAACAATCTCCTTACGTGACATTTAGAGCCACATAAATTATACGCACTTAATTTGCGTAATCCAAGATAACTCACGCATACCAGCAGCTCATATAACTCAATTTACTTGATGGTTCAACCGAGCGTGGAAGAGCAGTGGTAAAATATTCGCCTCACATTCGGGAGAACTCGGGTTCTATCTCCGGCTCCGGCCATCAAAATTTCGGTTTCCCACCTTTTCCTAAATCAGTCCTGCCGAATGCTGGAATGGTTCTTTATACAGGTCCTGGCTGACTTACCTCTTTCATCCGTGTATCTCTACAAGGCGTTGTGCTGTTCTAGGATATTTGAAGTTCATATAAATGAAATTAATTTATATCTTTATGTACTACAAGTCTTTCAAATATCATGGGCTACAGAACTTTTAATAAACTAAGACATGTGTTACAGACGTTATTTTGTATTGAATTTTAAAAATTGCAGTTTCGTTGACTCAACAACTTTTCTCACATAATACACCTACAATTTAAAAGTGAAACATTAAGAACAAAATTATTTTAAATTATATTCTCATACTCTATATGGTTCAAAAAATATTTTAATATATGTATTTCCCACATCTTATTCAATTCTTTTTCAAATTGAGCTTTTAAAGTCCAAAAGGTATGTAAGATATTACCATTTACTTATTTACCAGAAATTATTAAATTCCAAAGGCACATATTAAACAGCATTCTGTTACTAAAAACGATAAGGCTTGACAACATCTTGGTGTAGGAAACATGAGATTTACACTAATTGTGTTCAGTAAGTATACGCAGTACTATATGAATTCAGTGACCTCGTGTCTGTGTCTAAACAGAGGCAAGGGGCAGGCAGCCAGGTGTCATCTGGCTGCTGTTAGTGAAGTTACAGTATGGTCGGGGTCATTAATAATCACTCGGGTAATTCTGAATTTGCAACTATACCGTCAGCTACCTCCTGGGTTTTAACGCCCCCTAATATGAATCTGGTGTCCTATTGTTTCAACAAGGATTCCTTCTAAATATAATGCTGCAGCTATCTAAAATCTTGTCAGGTACGATATACTCGTGTAAGGCGGAACTAACTGAATGTAAACATTATTCCGAAAAATAAACAGTAAATTTTTCATCCCAGAAAGTAAAATAATAAATATGGGTAAAATATTTTTTTAAAAAACTGATAGATTAACGTGGAAGTTAGTCCTTCAATAATGATTTTGTGTTAAATCGTCGACATAAGAAATCGCATCGGTACTAAGTCTTAGAAAACTAGGCGAGACAAAAATCAAACAAGGGTAACTACCAATAATTATACAGGACAATGTTTTATTTGCTGCTAAATATAAGTTTTTCTTTGCAGTTGTTTAGCTTGTATTTAAGAAATGTATCTTCATAGCAGATAAAAACGTATTTAACATATTGTTCGTGTTATTAGATTTTATCTTAAAAATGTTATCTTATTTACTTTTTGGCTAATAACATCTTTAAAATATTATTTAAACATAAAGTTCGTATTAAAAATAGTAGCATACACATAACTTAACGATAAATTTTACAGTTGAGTTATTATATTTGTAACAAAATTTTTTCTTGCTATTAGAATAATAAATCCCAAACAAAATGTTTCTACAAAGCTTCTATGAATAGTGTTTATAATTAAACAAAATGTTTTTTATGCCGCAAAATAATACACAGGGTAAAAAGGTTTCATTTTTACATTGCATATTTTAGTGAGAACATAGTTCTCACTATATGTAATCTTGCCTGGTGTTTTTATTTGCTTTTATCTTGCGTGGTTTCCTGAGTAAGCATAGTGCGTCAAGTTGAGTGTTTACGATGTTACTTAATATTATTTACCCCGATTTCAAGATTTTTTTAGTTAAATTAGTTTTCTGTACTGTTAAAGTAGGTAATTTTATAAAATATATTATGCATGGGTGCGGAAAAAGAGAAAATTTTTAGTAAGTGAACTAAAGGTAGGCTGTAGAATAATTTACTATACATTTAGTTATCAACAGTTATAAAATGAAGTTGGAAGGCTTAAAATTTGCTGCAGGTAAATTACTACAGCCATGATAGAATTTCGTTTACAAAGTTAAAACTTTTGAATTCTACAATAATTTGTAGCACCTTTGCTTCCAGTTTTTAAAAGGCTTGCGAGCATGAATTAAAAATTTTTTAGTTATTTTTCTGACCATTTTTCGCTGTTTTTCCTCTTAAAGGTAAACATCGCTTGCAAGAAGTTTTTTTTAGCTCCATAATATTATTGTATTCTAAATTATTTTGTGCTCGAATAATTGAACATTATATTTTTGTTTGTAAAGTTGGATTATGCTATCAATTTTTACGTGGATATTAAATTGATTGAGAGAAACATGTGGCCAACAATTATGATAACTATAGACAAAAAAAGGATTTAAAATATTTTGAAAACTAAACATTGTCATATTCAGATTGTCTTCAAAATAAATGGGATCGTTTCATAGATTGTTGTACGGGCGTTTTAAATGTGTTTAGGTCGGGCATTCATAATAATTTTACTTAAAAATGCCCATCAGGCGTATTTTCAGAATAATACGTAAAGTTTGCAAGTTGTAATGTTCATATTACTTTAAGTAACGTGGCATTTAAACTTCGAATTTTCTTACTACTGTCTATGTTTATGGTTTATTAGCGAACACGTAGGTTATTGCAATTCTGAGCTGATTTTCGTCACGCGCAGAAAATTTTCGTAAGAATAAGTATGTATTAGGCAAAATATTCTGAAGTAAAACAAGCAGATACTGCAAATACCCTACATAAAGGAGAGTAATTATCACAAATAACATATTATACATACTTTGTTAATGTAAACATACGTACATTCAGATATTTTTACTTTCAGATATTAATGGACATTTTACTAATATATGCAAGAAATTATGCGGTTTTTTTACCGGTTCAGTATTACTAAATTTGTTTTTAATTAAGCTGTTTGCTCTAACAATTGTTGAACTTGTAAGCAACTTGAAAAGTAAATGTGACGATATGAGCTATATCAGTAGACTTTATATTGCTAGAAATTCACTACACTGAATCAACTAATAATTGAGGGCCATTAAACCTAATTAGGTTTTCACGTGTTAAAATTGGTAAAATTGTCAGTATGTTTTGTAACTTTAATTCTAAATAAGATATTTGAAGAACCAACTAGATTAAAATGAGATATAATGTTAAGCATATATAGAGGAGATTATATGTATACCCAAATCCACACTCGCAATATAGCGATATCACGGAGTTTTCTTTAGAAATTGTAGCTCTGTTACTTACGTCTCATGGCCAGGCACATACATACCTACTCTATGGGAGGTTGTACCCACCATATGCACTTGCTGCAGCCTGCCATAGGAGGCAAGTGTATCGTATCCCAAAGAGCAATTGACGGTAGAGAGTGCAACGATCACCACCAACAGTGACTTGACACTCATCTTTGAAAATGTCTTGCCCCAACACTAATACTCCTTTCTTTACTAACCGAGTGTATGGCCTATCTGGCTGGAGACGGGATAGCGTGACCTCGTCGCAATCTAGAAATAACATAGCAATTACCTTCTATGATGAGTTCAAAGCGATTATTAAAGTTAGTTGTCCCATTTGTGCTTGATGCCGCTTACAATACGTGCCTCTGTGTCGTGCGAGCAACGGTTCTGTAAGATAAATGATGGTCTAGAACCCATTATCACCATCGATGCTGTAATCTAGTAGAGAAAGAAAAACCAAGAATCGCCCAATTTTAAAATTAATTCATAACATGTAAAATGAATGTAAGAGGAACATTTGAATACTTGTTGTAACTCATAATAGTGACTAGAACATTTCGTGAATTCAATGACATGTAGGCTAAAATCCATTGTACTATGACACCTCAGTCCACGTATATTCGCTCATTGTCTGCTGTTTCATTGAGTAGCAGCTAGTGGACAAATAGTCGGGGCGTGAGTATGCATAGTACAATGGATTCTAGCCTGCATGTCACTGAATTCAAGAAATTTTCGAGTCCCTGCTCAATAAGTCAAAGAAAGTATGGTAGTAAAAGTAATTCACACGTGGCATGCGTAAAACATTGCAGGAAAATCGCTTTCCAAAAATTATTTTTTTTCTAATTCTACAAATTGTTACTTAAATCACTGTTACATATTGTTAACGTATACCACAGCAGCGCTCAGCTGGGAGGCGGAACTGCAAGCGCGTAGCAGTGTCACAGTACTCTGAAGGTTATCCCCGTACTATTGAGAACAGGTTGATATGTATAACGAGGAGGTATGGCCATCACGTGGGTTGGAAAGGAAAGGAAAAAATTAAACAGGAAATAATGCAAACAGAACTGTTAAGTTTGCAGATCTTAAAGTAATTAAAGAAAATAGTACTAGGATGCTAGCCATTTATTTTACTTTACTTAATTCGTAAGTTGTATTTTTTACAAATGCAATAACTGTGAAGCCCTCTAAATTTATATTTTATAACGATGGTTTAAATATTATTTTTATTATAATGTAACATTAATATTTCACATTATTCTTACAACCTCCATATTTTCTCCGTTAAGCATTTAAAGCTTATATTAATATTTACAAAACTGAAATAGAATTTGAGTAAAAAAACCATTCGCATCAAGGTTAGGAATGCACTATAAATTAAGTTGTCTTGCAGTTGTCCTGTAGTCTTAGTAATGTATGTTCATTGTAATATTTGTTTCTACATAGTTTTTATATCCTTTGGATAAACATTTGCGTAATCTTCACTGCATGCCATGATGTAGTTGTTGTGACAACTTTATCTGATACTTTGAATCTGGTGATCTACAGCAAACTGTAATTAAAACAAGCCGTATTAGACAAATATATATGATCTACTTAATATAGTACCTGAATGCAATTAATTTACATTTACTTTCGGAAATAGTTGTCAATTAGTAAACGCCTGACTCAATCATATCTGGCTCTTTCTGCTACATTTGTATCATGCTGTACAATGTTGCCTTCCTCAAGTAACTGATACCATAGCAGGTGGTTGTTGAGGTTTGGATCATCTGGTAGCAGTTCTTCCCCAGCTTGTCGCAGGATGTTATGCAAAACTGCAGTTGCCACAATAATAGGAAATGTGTTTTCCAATGAAATTTTCAAACCTAAAGACAAGGCTAGAAAACGTCGCTTCCAGCAACCACGAGTCCTTTCCACGGGATTTCGTGACATGGTTTGGTATTCATTATATAGATGCTCCAGCGGACTCCTGGGGATTTATAATGGTGGCATTAGATAGGACCTACAAGCATATCCCGCGTCAACAAGTAGGACTGTCTCTTAATACAATCCCCTCTCAAAACAACCCCTCCTATTACTATTATTAAATATTGTACTATCGTGAGTAGAGGCAGGCCATTTTGCCACAATATCTGTGATTTCTAAGTTTGAATTGCAGATTACTTGAACATTCAAAGAGAAATATCACTTTCTGTTACGATACGGTTCTGCATTGTCCCCTCCTGAAGAAAATAAAATTAATTTTAAAAAATAAAACAGTTATGTCCTGGGCTTATAGAGGTTGTACAACACCATGTCTCGATAGTTTACTGTACAGTGATACTCCTTATGTTATTTCTCGCTGTTAGTACTTGCTTTTCGGATCTTCTGCCTTGCAAGTTTACAAACTTTGTTTTATTACTAATAATCAAGTTATATTATACAGTAAAAAAAACTAACATATAACATTTAAATACTTATGTAAGCATCACTCTGACGCGAACAACACCTCAATATCTCTACTGGTTAGATATATATTGTGGGTTGATGGAATACAAATTTTGTGCTTTTTCACCCATTTGGGTGTCGAATTTCAAAATATTTTTAATTCACATTTTAGACATTTGTACAAGTATCTAATTGAAGTGCAAATCACGACGCTAGCCCGTTCAGTCGAATCAAAATCGATTATTTATTAAAAACACAAACTGCACAGTACTGAAAGTTCGAATTTAGAAAAATCTTAGTACTGTTTCGCGATCATTTCTGTAATCATCATCCTGAAGCAAAAATTAACTATATAGCTCGACGGGTTCGATAGATATGGAGGATTTATCTAAAACACATTCAAGGTCTCTTCACCTCTTAAAATAGTGAATTTCTAAAAACCCTTTATTAAGTTTTAGAATACTTTATTGGTGTACCGTGGACGAGAAAAAACGCCAATAGCCCGCTGAGCGTAAGATACATCGACGATTAATTAAAAACACTTTTCATCCCTTTTCACCTCCTTAGGTGGTGAATTTCGAAAATTTGTGAAATCACTTTTCAGGTGTTTAAGTAAGTTTCAATGTTAAACAAAAATCACATTGCTATATATTGTGAATCGAAAATAGATTTTACTCTTTATTTTACCTCTTTGGGGCCGAATTCGGAAAACATATTTTAATGGTATTTAAGATATTTACAAAAGCATCAATCTAAAGCAAAGAGCACTTCGATATATCGATTGGTTCGATAGATATGGAGGAATAATCGGAAACACATTTGACGTATTTTCACCCCTTAATTAAAGAAATTCGAAACTGCTTGGAGTCGTGTAATAGGCATTTGTATACGTAACCATTTGAAGCAAAAATCATGACGATAGTCAATTGCGTTCCAGTGATATAGACGATACTTAAAAAACACATTTTGCTCCTTTTTACTGCTTGGGGTCAAATTTCAAAAAATCCTAAAACAATTTTTTGGACATTTACGTAAGCAAAATTTTGAAGTGACTACCAACTCTCTATCTCAAAGGATTTGATAGATATTGATAGTTAATCGGAAATGCATTTAAGGTGTTTTCACCCCCTTAAATGTTGAATTAAAAAAAATAAATATGCCAATATGCAATTTAACGGGTGTCCTATTAAAGTAAAAATCGTGATGATAGGCCGTTGGGTTCGAGCTCTAACGACGTTTCTTCGGAAACACATTTCACCCCTTTTCACCCCTTAGAGGTCGAATTTCGAAAAATCCCATCTTAGCGATTGCCTACGACCTAAGGGGAACTCCCACAAAATTTTTCACGATTCTAGTTCCAGTGGTTTGGGCTGCAGTTTGATATGTCAGTCAGTCAGCTTTCACTTTTCACTTATATATATATATATATTAATTATTAAGAAGAAAACTTAGTTTGTAAACTTTTAAGGCAGACGTTCCGAAAAGCCAGTGCAACCGGAGAGAAATAAATTATACAGGAGTTTCGTTCTACAGTTACAACGGGGCGTGTTGTTGTACAACCTCTATAAGCCCAGGAAATTAATATTTTATTTTTAAATTAGTTTTCAGTAATAGTTTCGACGTTACGTGTCGCAGTTGTTTGAAGTTCGAGTATATTGTTCGGGAGGATCTGGCCTCAAATTCGTTTAAATGCTGCAAATATGTGCAAGTCTGTCACACAAAAACTGAAAGGAAGACGAAATTAGGGCAATTTGGATAAGTTCAAAAGTGATGAAAATGGATTATGCAGTCCACTATCTACTGAAGTTCCTCGACAGCATCAGCCCACATACCTATACCATCCCACTAACCTCAAGGCTGGGGCACCAAATACGTTTGTTTCAGCGAAACATTTTCCCGCCAAAACTCCGTAATGCCGTTTAACTTCAAGTGAAGATTTTGAAAAACAAATATGTTATTGAGGGTACAATCACAATTGTTGTGCTGAGGGGTAATCAGTCTTAAGACCACGTAAACATCGTATTTCATTCCATTACCATATTACATTAAAGAGTATGTGACTACCCCACAACGTCAACTTTGTTGTGACTATAAATTAGGCTCAGGCGAAGACAGCTATAGTTACTTATTCTGCTACAGAGTTATCTTAACTTGCAGCTTTGTCATTCTAACACTTGATGAATGAACCACGTAACTGGTGTAGAAAGAGGTGTTTCGCGAAACTTTCGCGTCGGTAAAATAACCCTATAATATACACAGAATACTAAGATCACTGTAACTTACGATTTTGGAAATTTGCACACCACACTTAGAGCGTTTTCATTTCTCTCAATCAAAAAAAATAAAAAATCCAACCTGGCATTACGAGACGCGGCGCAGGGCGTTAGTGATGAACCTTGTCCGAAAACTTACGAGGTTACCCGGGTAGAGTAGATTATATTTCGTAAACGAATTTTATTCCATCCGTCATTTTCTCGCTCAATTAAATTACGTCAGGAGGAGTCCTTTCAAGTTTCGTTTGGATTAGTTTTATACATTACACATTAATTTTTACGCTGGTTAGTGTTTTGAGGCAATTAATGAATATTTACGACGATAGCACACAGGTTCTTAGTCGTTTGCTATGTTGTTTTGAAGAGTTTAAGAGCAGACCATCGCTTTGTTCAGTTTTGTGGGGTACGAACAAGAAATCTACTTATTTGTAGATGCCTAAGTTCAGACTAATTTAACCCTGTTACAATGAAATAGCTCAACCTTTATTCCGAACAAAGTTCGGATTCACCAGGCATGAAAATTAAAGTATAACCTACATTGTATAATATTTGTATTAGGCCTAGTGCCTATATCATAGAAAGAAATTCACCACTTCATTGGCATGGTATGCCTACATTACATCTATCAGTCTTAGAAAGTACCATAGAGGTAACATACACGAGGGGAGACATGACGTCACAAATGTGTGCCCAACATTGTCTCGAGAGTTTGGTGTTGTTCATTTATGTTTCCTCGGCGTAAAAATGCAGTTGTGTTGTTTGAAACTCATGGCGTACCTTCCAAAATATATATTTTGTCATGTGTTATCACCAAAATTTCGGTTCAAAACCTTATAGAAAGTATGTAGCTAATATTTACTTTTAACTAAATCAGTTGTGTAGAGGAGAACAGTAACGTGGCAAACATTGTTAACATTTGTCGTTCTGAAATTTCTACGCAATTATACTATGCGATAATATGGTAGTATGCTCTAATTAGTTCATATATTCATAAGGTACCAAAATAATCCAACATAGTTGTGATTACTTAGCAATTATTATCTAGGCTCTCAATATTATATCAAATCTCCCGCGCATATTTCACTAAAGTCACGTGACACATGTTGAACACACAATTTCATACGCAGCTGTAAAGAGGATAGTCCCTCTACCCTATATTTACTCTAAGGAAAGTACACATAAATAGTAGGCATATATCCTCAGTGAGATTTAGGCATGATTACAAGGATCGATTTTTAACTCTTTTTTTCTCTATAACCTATATTTATATCTGCTTTTCATGATCTTATTTTAGATTAAAATACTCGTATGTATTGCATAAAAAGGAAATAATTATTAGATGTTACAATATACAATTGTATGAACTTGATTGTCATTGTTCGTTATCATAAACTATTAAAAAGTCAGTCTAAACAAAATAAAAATGTAGGTATTCAATTTTAAAAAAATGTACGCTAGAAAATATTCTGCTGTAGAGACACATTTAGAAAAATCAAGTTCTACGTATTAAGTACCTAGGTTTTGTTTATTTACATGTCGATTAATAAAGAATGTAATTTCTAACGATTGAACTTACAGGTACTGTTTCTTTGCATCAAATAATGCTATTTTAATATATTATAAAATTAAGAAATTACAAAAATGTTTTCTTTGTCATACATATTTTTTTTATCATTTCATTTCTTTTTTTTTTCTTCTTAGAAATGTTTCACAGTAAAGTCGTGATTGAGGCCGCAAATATTTTCAAGAAACTGCTCATTGGAATCTGTACTACCAATTATTGTTAAACGTCCAGTACAACAATAAAGGCTATTAACTTGGATAATCTTCCTATCCTTTCAAGAAACCGTGCAGGTATGTAAATATATAATAAGAGGGTTTGCCAAACGCAAGACATCTTATTGGATACCTTAACAGGAATTTTGCAGTTAAGTTAGGAGAGAAACAATTATTGTCCTTGTTTGTTGTACTGCTTATTTAACATTTTATATGTAGGCTAATTGCAACAAAATAATAATTTTAAAATTAAAAAAAAAATTAATTCTGAGGCTTCATACATAATTTATTATGCTAACAGAATCTCATATTCAGCCCTTACCTCTCTCCATCTCTCTCTCTCTCTCACACACACATACACACACATAAATGTGCTCTCTTGCATTTATTCGCTTCTCACTCACCAAAACACACACACAATACACCATCCCTACAAATTATATACACATGAGGACAAAAAGAAAGGGCAATAGTATTTGAAGCTGTAGAAGGAATTTAATTAAAATTCGGCAAATTAAATACTTTTTAAAAGAAAGTATTTTTTTGCACAAAAATATATTAAAGTAGGCTATATGTTATTTTAAATTTTATATGGCTAAATTCTGCCTTGTATGGATGTCCTCCTTTTTATCTGTAAACACTCATACTTTGGCAAAATGACTTAAAACATTTCAGAGCGATTGCATGCTCTGTAAAAAAAAGATGTGAGTGACAGTTTTTTTAATGCAGTGCAAATTGCAATTAAGAGTGACATGGTTTACTAGTAATTCATTAAAACTTTAAAAGCTGTCCTACCTAGTTTGCACCAGTATAAATTATAAGTACAAATTTCTAAAAATCTTTTCAGTTTTGACCAAAGCCGCTGTGTTAATAATAAAACAATATTTAAATTTAATATAAATTTAGATTACTTTCTTCCTTATTGTTGAAGTTAATCTTTTATAACGTGTTACATACCCAATTTAAAAATTTTATATGAGAATTGGAATTATATCTAGCCAAAAATTTCCCTTCAAATTGTTAATTTTTGTCTACTTGAAAATATATACCACACAATTTTAAGATTGTTTATCACTTTCAACATATCTTTAAGGTTTTTGAAAATTATCTTTACTAACTTTTTTTACATAAAGAAATATCTGTGCATATTCTAAATATCACTACAAATCGATACACTTTCTTAATTCCGAAAAATGAGGTATTGTAGTATTATATTATTTAAAATGCAAAATGATGTCACACGAATATCTCGCTAGCCTGAAACTGTGCTGTACGTCATATACAAAACTAGGAAAGTTAATATATTTTTACGTATCTTTGTTTTAAATGAAAAATATGTTCCCATAAAAAGAGGGGAAACTATTGTTTTACGTATCCTGCGTAGCTTGCAGCAGTAAAAGAAATATAACACTATAGAAAATGATTTCGATGTGTTTTAATTTCGAAACAAACGTGGCCAAAGTAAATAGGCATGAGTAACTTGTTTAAGAAAAAAAACATTTATAGTGCTCTGTTGCGGGAAAGAACGGTATGTGTATTTGACATGTAATTCTAATCATGGGTGACTACTTTATTATTTGTAATTTTTTTTTCTGATAATGAAAGTGAACTAGCATCTTTACCATCAAGAAATAATCAGATATGATGTGTCCGTTACACACTATCGTGTACATACATTACAATAAGTTATTCATCACCCACTTTGAGTAAAATGTAAATGTGTATGTGCTAAGGTAATGCAATGTTGTTCATTTACAACATACTCTACTATTTTATAAAATAAAGGGAAAAAATTGTGTACAATTTTTATTTCTATTTATTCTGTGAGTTATTCCTTCCCAGAAGTGTCGTGCGATTTCAAACACATACTTGACTGCCCCAACTCACTTATTTTAACATGTCATTTATAATTCTTACTTTCGAAACATCTATGATAGCGTGTTATTACTAATGAAAGGAATGCAATACAGTATTTCTTTACTGTAAGTAATGACCCTTGGTTTTAATAACTGTAGCTAACTTCATAATCTACTGTAGATATTTCAGTACTGTTTTTGAAAAGCTAGGCAAGAAGCTGTAAGATAATACGTATGTGGTTATGCAACATTTGAAACCAGTCGTGTAAACTGCATTGTATTTTCGGTTTACCAACACTTTTTCAACATAAAATAAAGGGTATAAATTGATATTATGGATGAGAAGTATAATACATATTTCAAAGTATAAATATATCTGTAATGTATTTAGTAAGATGCTCTGCTAGTATTACAGTGAATATGTAGGTGTTCCAGATATTTTATTGTGTATTTAATACAATTGTTTATTGTTTGCACTTAGGCAATAATCACTTCTTATTATTCCACCCATTTTTGTCTGCAATGCAGATATATTTTTCCTCGAACTACAGGCCGATTATTGCGTTTGACTAGCATTTAATATACCTTTTATTTAATTTTGTTGCCTCACGTAAGTCCTGCGATATGTAAATAAGAACATTGATTTGTAGATTTTCTTTAATAGTGAAATATATCATCATACTTCTCTAACAGTAGCTGAAATTGATTTCCGCCCTATAGTAAACACCAGGCAAAAACAATTATTAATGTGCAGTTAAATGAGGTACCTCTAGAAAAGAATTTTTGTTATATAACCCATTGTCACTTCAAATCAATATATCCAATTTTTACCATACGCATCAACTTACAAAAATATGTGTGTTGCATTATACATTATTATGAATATAATATAAAACTCTGGTAGCAATAATTATAAACAGAAGTTAATATATTAAACAAAACATATTTAAAAAATACATAAAATATATGTTGTACGTAACTTCGGTACCATAAAAAGAGTAAACCTGTTTGACTGGTTTAATAGACTTTTAAATTAGTTTTTTAATGTTTTTTTAGTATGTATATATATATATATATATATATATATATGTGTGTGTGTGTGTGTGTGTGTGTGTGTGTGTGTAAACACTGACACGAATTCCACCGTAATTTATTTGGTGGGCCATTCTAACCTTGGGTAGATATTTGAATGCACTATTATTCACTATCCAGAAAATAATATAAAATTCTAGGAGCACTACTATATTCTTCGACATATTTTATATAATATATCTTAATTCATATATTAGGCCTAAACATCTGTCAAATAAAAATGTGTTCCCAGGTCTTTGTATTTTCTGAACAGTGAATAATAGTGCATTCAAATATATATATATATATCCAAGATTTGAATAGCCCGCCAAATTAATGTTAGTCGAAGTAGTTCTTAGATCAACCGCTAGAATGCGGGCTAGTTTTAGCAATCCCAATAAATTACCGCACCGACAATTGGCAGCACAGTCGGAGACTTCGGCGTATAGGTAAATTCGAGTTTCCCGTCTCTCATGAATCATCTTTGTCACACGGCAGCCATCTTGTTTTGGTAACGCCCGGGCCACGGCCATAGAAGAACAGGTATGGACACTCGCCTATCTACCAATCACGGTCGTAGAAGTACAGGTCTGGACACTCGCCTATCTACCAATGTATTTTGCTCGACCCCCTTGTTGTTTGGCTGCAGTTCACCAAGTTACCGGGAATATTGTGTTTTATTGACGCTTCAGTAGGGCGGTTGGACTCAAACTCCACCCATTTCCTCTCCTCTAAGATAAACAATTTATCAAAATATATTTTTTAACTATTTATGAAATGCTTCCTTCTCTCATAAATTTAAGAAAAGGCTCTAACAATCTTTAATTATTTTATAAATTTAACAATGGAAATAAGGGGCGGAGTTTGAGTCTAACCGCCCCAACTGAAGCGCCAATAAAACACAATATTCTCGGTATCTTAGTGAACTACAGCCAAACAACAAGGGGGTCAAGTTTCCAGGCGAGTGTCCAGACCTGTTCTTCTACTACCATGGTCCAGGCGTAACTGTTGTAGCATCTCGTACTCGGCCAAAGATATTAACATAAGAGATGCCGATCTAGTGAAACCTTTGTTTGCCTATACACACGAGCAAAGCAGCCTGCTATAGTTATTCAAAATTCCCTAGACTCATAGAGGTTGTAAAACAACACGATTCGATAGAACCGTAGAACGAAACTCCTGTATAATCTATTTTTCGCTCGTCGTACTTTTTTTTTCGAATCGTCAGCCTTGAAAGTTTACATACTAAGTTTTCTTCTTAATATCTAAGTTGTATAAAATAAAAAAAAAACGAGAATTAATTTTTTTTATCTACTAACGTAGTCAACGTTCTTACGCGAGCAACACACTTACATCTTTACTGATTGGCTAAATAACATCTGGTGATAGGAAACAAAATTTTTTCCTTTTCACTTATTTAGGTGTGGAATTTATAAAATTCACTATTTTACAACTTAAATATTGTGTAAGTACCCAAGTGAAGTGAAAATTTTGACGATAACCCGTTAAATAGGAGCAAAAATGATCAATAAAAAAACACATATCACCTCTTTACAGTACCGAAAGCTCGAAATTCGAAAAATCTTACAATTTTTTTGGTGGCCACTAAACTAGCAATCACCCTGAAGCAAAAATAAAATAAATATCTCGACGGTTGTATATATACCAAGGATTTATCTGACACATATTCTAGGTCTTTAAAAAGTTGTTAGTTGTGTTCGTTCGCTTTCCTTGAGGTGTCTGTGTGTCTCTTTTGACGTTTACAACCAGCATTTGTCATCTTTTTTTTATTTTCTATTGTCGATTTAATTATATTTGTCTGTTATTTTGTTCTTTCGTCACTTACTAACAGAATTCTTTTTCGTTGAATAATATGAGTTTTTATCTTACCACAAATTTCCTTGGAAGGTTTTATGTGCAAGTGTTTTCGTTTGTGTTAATTAAATTTCTTGTCTTGTTGTTTGTAACATACTGAGTGAATTTATTGTGGAATTCCATAAGTTTTCCTTTGTTTTCCAATTGCCAACAACACTATTTTTTTTTTGTAGTTTACTTTTCTGTTTTTCTGCGTGTGGTTTTCTGTGACTCAACAATTGCTGCAATGACGTATGTCCGAAACACTTCTTTGATTTGTAACGTGCCCCATTGCAAGAATTGTTTAATATCATAACATTTTATTTTCTACAGAAATAATCATAAATCTAAGCATGTTCATAATAGCTGGTCAGTAGTTCAGTTCGCTTTACGAAGATATGTGTTTGACACAAGTGTTGTTCTTTACTGGAAAGTAAAACGTCTCCTAGACTCTGCATGAAATAGGTGTCAATTTAACTAAAAATAATAATTAAAAGATGCACGAAACGCAAGCATTTCCTTTTTCTGTGGCACACGTAATATCGTCACAAGACGTTACATTTTATACTTCTACACAGACTACACTATGTATCGTCTAAATGTCTGTGCTCTGACACAGTGAGTAGCGATGAAACGAAGAGGCTTCACTAATTTGAATGGTATGACGCAAGGCAATGACACTATGTTTGCGGGCTTGTCCAGACACACATCATCACAACAACACCGGAAGTATGCAATTTAAACATTGTGCTTTAGTGAGTGGTATTTGTTGAGATAAGTTTCCTGGATTGTTAGGAACGGAGAATGTGAAGCAACGTTCAAACGTGTGACCCGAAAATAGCTTGTATAGCCTGCTTGCTTCCGTACTGCTCTATAAATGACCCCATTCACTTCATGCGTACTTAAATAAACCAAAAACACTTATTTGATTTTCAAGTAGGTATAGCTGCTACCACATAAATGTTTGTATTTTACAATGGCAGATCGCACGCTACGTTTTAATAAAGTCCATAAAACATTTTATTACTTTTCAAACTATTAGTTCCAACAAATTTAAATTATATAGTTAATGTTATTTAAGAGAAATATAACAAAAGCCACTTATTGAATAGAAAGCTAGATCGATTTTTTTATATTCGTACGAGATTTTCCTTGTTTTCTAGAATAATAAAATTATGATTATTTGTTACTCTAATGAAATTATTTTAGCTTTCATAGTTGTTTTATGATGGCATGCCAAATCCTAAATTTGCTTAAAACGGTTTCATGCAGTTGAATATAACAATCAGACTTATCAAATTAAAAAAAAATAATAATGACACTTAATAACGATGTTGTAGACTACAAGGTCTCATCCTTCCACCAAGGCGACGTCCCCGGATTTTCGCATGTGGATATCAAACCTGGCCGGCGGGTTTTCTCGGGGATTTCCAGTTTTATTTGCCCCTCTCGTTCCGGCATTTTTCCGTCATAGGACCCCATTTCATGTAATCCTTCGGGGTACGCAGATAACCTACGGGATTCCCATTCATTAAATCTGCATTCGGGATGCGATTACCTGGCACTCGGATATTCTCCTCATTCGATTTATTTATTATAACTTTTAATTCACCTTTATACCTGATTCCCTACCACCCAAGACTGACTTGTCAAGAAGGCATTGCAAGTGACAGAAAAATGTTTGTCTGCGGTATCTCTCACGTAAGTACCAAATAAAAAAAAATCTTCGATTACATAATTAATTCATGTGACCCTTTATGTATGAGCCAATATTTTCATAATCAGCCCGACTATGTTTACATCACATAGTATATACATTTTTGACCTTTTCATAAAAGTGTTAAATGTTTTATGACGAACGGTCGGTAGAAAATTAGCTGCTGTAGTCATTACTGTAGAGAACCTTCTCATTCTTTATTAGATAAGTTGTGTATATGTATACATTTCAAATCTCAGAAAATTCTAGTACCGTTTTCAGTCCTAGAATTTCTGTCCGTACGAAAAGAAAAAAAGGTATCAGCAATAATGAGCCTACTTTGCTAAATATTGATGAAATCAAGCCAAAATATTATACAGCAGCCATTTAAATAACGGCATCTTAAGTCATCGAAGTATACCATACCTGAATAAAACGAAAATCACGGGAAATTATGTGAAATTTATTTGTTTTTGATTATTTAAAAATTGATGACATGCAAATACAACTTAAAAAAAAAATATATATATATATATATAAGTCTACGCTTTGTTGTTGAGAAATTGAGAATTTGAGGATCATAGCTGTTATGTAGTCAAATTTATGTGAGAATAAGCTCAATGTTAACAAAACCAAATTTTTGATGTATTATATTTTTATACGTATCAGACAAAGTTAACATAAGACTTAAGTAAACCCTTTATGCCCGGATATTCGAAAGTAATATTAACAGGCCTAGTTGTACATCAACACATATATTGAATAACAGTAGAAAATAATAGCTATCCCCTAAATAATGTAAAAAATTGTATTAATAAAATACTGATTCTTTATTTCCCTTAACCATTGACAAATACAATGTTTACTGTTATTATGAATACGTAGGTAATTTACTCTGTTTTCATTTCCTTCAATTACGAACAAGTATTTTTCTTTAACTACCGTAACGTACAGTTAAGAACTACTTCTACCTGAACCTTTAAAAAAAATCTTTAGTCTAGTAGTGTTTCCTTAACCATAATTGCATCACAGACAAAAACTAGCTAGCTATCTTAGAAGTGTTTATAAGTAATTTGTCAACACATATTTTAAACGTGAATCTAAAATAAAAACAAACTATCCAATAAGTATTGAAAGAAACTAATGCTCTTTGTTAACATTCATTATTTTGGTTTCAATTAAATACCGGTGCTGAGACTACGTAGTCTAATCAAATATAGTATGAAGTTAAACATTATTTGGCCTGATATTTAAGTTTGTGTACTATAAATGTTTTTTTAAGCATATGGTTAAGAAAGCAAAGAAATGTGTAGTTTGAATTTTTAAGCTTACTATATTTGAAAAGAAATTAGGCACTAATTAGGCTTGTATTGGTCTGTGTTTGGTTAGTGACACAGGTTGAGTAATTACATTTCAATTATCTGTGCTGAAGAGTTTAAACCAATACAAGGTGCATTTTTTTATTTTTTTTAAATATTACTTACAGCCCACAAGCACCACAGCAGGCAGGCATATTAATCAGGTTGGTAAGTACGTTGATACTGATGCTGGACTCGCAGTTGCGCGATGGACCCTACTCGAAGGACTCGACGCGAACAAAACTACTTGTCAGCTAATCAGTGTCAAGGCTTTTGTGACGTCAGCGCGTTCGATTCAACACTGATTGGCTATTTCGCGTGGCGCCTGTCGCACTATTTGGATTCCAGCGTAAAGCGTGTGTTACGCGGTGCCTTGGGTCGTAGCATCATGCAGTTAATTCTCAAACTCATTGCCATGTGAGATATTTATTAGTAATATAATAAATTTTTTAAGTTAAATACTATTTAAGCAAACGGGGCACTTGCAGTTTGAGACATACTAAATAGTTACACGTAATTAAAGTTTGAACTAATTAAAACCGTGTCATTTTCATGTTATCTTTTAAAATATTTTCATTTGCTGTAAAATGTTTGACTTCAAAAACTACCAAAACTTATGTGTGATTCTTAACTGTTATTTAACATATGACAATCGTATATGTACATCCCCCCACAATTACAAAAAATTACCATGCACATTGTGAAATTTGAGATGTAGATTATAAACAAAACAGCATATTGCAATAAAAATAATTCATCCATAAGCTATCAATAATTTTAAAAAAATAAGGAACAAATTATATTATTACGTCCTAAATTGTATATCAGTTGCAACTCTTCGTTAAGTAAGTAAATCCTTACAAAAATAATAAAATATTATATAACGATTTACACGATTGTTGAATTTTTACGATCCACAAATTACAAATTAAAATCATCTTACATTTGATTTTAAATACAATATCTACGAAGCCAAATTAACCAAATAATTATCGGATTGAATCTTCCAAAACAAACATGAAATAATTGATTTAATATGGTTCGTTAATATTACAAACGCACATTTGAAACAATATAACTGTGCGCAACAATTGCTGTAAACTCCTCACAAAAATAAGGACGTTCATAAGATAGGTATACTTTTCCGAACAATGCTCTATAATTTTACTAAACGATTATTATTAGGACACATTTGTTTTCTCTTCTCTTACAGCCAAATTACATTACAAGAAGATATACGTACTACACTGCACCGAATCTTGGTCCCCATCCACCATGGTTTCCTGTTAGTGGAAAAAAAATCATTAGTTCTGAAAAAGATGACGACGTAAGGTTTTTAAAATAAGGTTGTAATGTAAATATGATTACAGCTTATTTTATGATTAGATAAATTATATCTAATGAAATACACTTAATTGGATTATTTGAAGAAAAAAAAATATATATATATACTTTAAGTGTGTTTTGACGTATTTTAAAATGCGTGTCTCTTTACATATGTGTTTGGGTTATTGAAAACGCACTAAACTAATAATACAAGTTAAGACTTGCACTGCGGTAAAAGGAACAATGGTAGCACGCTAACTTCGCATGGCAAGCAATAGGGCTGGTGTACAACCCCGCCAAAGTATATTTTCGTAAGGTCTAATGGTCGTTTGCGTGAAAATAATCAATTTCACTATTTCGTGACGATAATTTATAGACTGACGGGCGATGGAGCTCAATAGAAACGCAATAACATAGACTAACGAGATATTGCAAGACATTTATCTTGTGGGGCATGTAAAATATCTTGTCTTAGAGACACTAGTATTATATTTAGTTCATCAGCTGGCAAGAAATCTTGCTGTCAGTTATGTCATCAGAATGACATCAGCAAAATTACAGTTATTAAGACAGAACCATTTGCGAAGCTGGCATAACTGCATCTGCGGTGTGGGTCAACATTTCTAACATCACGTGTAATTCTTATACAACTTATTGGAGTATCATATTTTCAGTAAAATAGTACATTATATTCCAAATTCACTTCGTAACATTTTTCAAATATAGCTGTACTTTTTCAACCCAATATTCACTACCTCATTTATTTTCTGTTTCCTCTTCCACCATCCCTCGAATTTCAGGTAAGAAAACAATTTGTATATATTGATGGTTATTTGCCATGCAAATTATGTTGAACATGTTTCTGAAGTTTTTCCGCGTCTCTTAAAAGTATATTATCCCTACAGTCCGTGTACGTTTTGCTTGTAGTGAAAAATGTATCATTCAAGTAAATACGATTGCTGGTTTAATTTAATATAAGGCACTTTTACTTAGCGACGAGGTAAAGACGATTATGTTGCTGAACTTGGTATGTACCTAAATTATATGGACATCGATTTGTTTGCAGTGCCTTATTCGCCTTGACTCACTGTCTACATAAAATAACAATATTATATCAAAGTAATTATTACAATTAATAAGGTTGTATTGATTACTTTACGATTCATTTTACAACAATAAACTCCATCATTCTAAGAGAGGTACCTTAATATTGTATTCAAGGCATACATTATTTTACTTCTCTCAGTTATAGAAATCATCTCTCGAAATATGTAAAGCACGAATGAAGTTAACACACGAGTCAGGAATGTGGAAAAGAAAATTTCAAAAGTAGCTAAAATACTTACACCAGTCAGGTATGTCCAAAAGGGGTTGCTGTAGAGCTGTAGGCCTGCCATAGCATTCTGCTTCATCAAAGATCTCCGACGCCAACCCCGAGGCAAACTCTTGTAATTTACAGGCGACAGAGCGGCAGAAAGGGAGTTTTAATAGGTGGGGTGGTTGTGACGTCTCGCTCTTGTAAGATACCTGGAAGCAAACATTATCTTCCATTTATTCGCACAGTACTGCCACCACACACACGCTTATGGTCTTCTGTTTATGTAGTAACGGACACAACCTTATCTGGACTGATTTGAGCTAAAACTTCGATTTTATAATTGGATGCTATCGAAAAATAAGTCGTTTTTAAAATTATGTATTCTAAGTCACTATCTACGTTCACCAAGTGACTGATGAATGTCAAACCGAAATATTGTTTAACTATACATGACACCTTTTAGAGTGGCCACTGATGTCTGAATAAAGTTCGGTGTCCTGACAAAATTGGTTTTTGAAACTGAATTTATAAAAGTTTACCCACACTTCTCCCGTCTGTAAGCACGTGTTTTATGTCTTATCATTATCAGTGAGAATGAAAGATACGTGGTTCTAGGAGGGAGGGGGCCATGTGAGTCAGACTGTCCCGAGCGCCAGGCTAGATATAGTCGCAAGAGGGGGCCACTGGTGTTGCCGATATTATTACTTGGGAATGAAATTAAATTAATGTAAATTTGATACAACATCTACCAATATTTAGACTTTTACTAGTTCTGTATTTTTGTAGTTCCATTAACCTTCAGCACCATACAGTGTAATAAATGCAGTATTTAATACACTAGAATGCACACTTAAAGCACTGCTAATGGTAGCTAGTAAGTACACTTTTTATGTATTGCTACTAAAATTTTAAACTGTTATGCACGCGAGCGCAAAACAACGTATACAAGATACGTTTATTACTGTTTGGTTTATTGGACTGATAGAAAAAGAGGAAGGCAAATGAGGAGGGAGAAAATATTCCCCGGGCGATGGAAAGCCTAGATTCATCCCTGGAAAGAAAATATACGCTTACTTGATGACATGAAGTACAGTACTTATAGTACAGATTTGACCAATCTTTAGTTTCCTATAGTGAAACCGTGTTTTGCATGAAATCGAAAAATTTCTCGTCACAAAACATCGATCTACGCTAGGAAACTAATGATCGATCGGTTAAATTAGTAATATAAGTTCTTCTAGTCATAAAGTAAAGCTTCTATTTTCATTATCTTCCTCCGATAATATTATATTGCATAAACACATGTCGATGAGACGGCGTTCTGAAAGTGTGCGTGGACATTTGTTTTATTTTCACTCTTACAACGTAGCAAATAAGATTTTTTTTTCGATGTTCGGTACAGAGTATTCTTTTCACACACCAACAACAGCGACTTCGTTTTCAGTTTTGTCAATCTAATTGCATGGGGACGATTTAACCACGGCAATGCTTCATCATAAAATAAAATCCAGATTTCATTTGACCACATATTATGACAACCAATTTATAATATGATATATATACGTATAGTGCACAATCCCGGGCATCGTCGTAATATATCACACCGCCAGTATATATGGTGGCTTGTTATGGTGAAAAATCTCCTATGATTCTCAGTCTTCAGCAGTAGTAATACGATAGTATTGGTGTTAGAGCTGTACATTTAGGAGATTTTGCAACCTCGTGTAATTATTTTTAATACGATGCTGCCATCTCAGTCGCAACATACATACGGCCAACAGTTAGAAATTTGACGGGAAGTGGGATATATGTTGTGGTTTAAAACTTACGCTAAATCAACCGCGGATTTTGTTGGCAACTATGCAAATGGTTTGTGAAGGAAAACTATAAAAATTAACTTTACCCAACATTGTGTTCTAACAAAAACCCAACACAACAGATTCTACTGAAAATTATGTAGAAATATTTCATAATCTACACAATTCAATCTATTAAGCCAAAGGAAACAGCTAAAATATAACTTATGCTATTGCAGTTTTCTGCGTTTTTATCATGGTGACAAAAATTTGTTAAGGCAACTTATGGTTATTTATAAACGTGACTATGTTGAGTCAACATTACTTTACAACCATTACTCAACTTAAGAAATTGCATACAAATAATTCTGAAACATTTAATAACAGCCACATATTACCATATTAATAAAAAAACTTTTAAAAGTAGTAAACGGTAATGTTTTATCCATTTATTGAGTGTTGGATAAATGGAAGAAGAGAACGGTTGGTTTTTAGCGGATTTAAATAGGTTTGAGCAAACATTATTTTACAAATTTTGCAAAAAAAATAGTGTCTCCACATATGACAACAGTTATAACTTTACCTCTTAGTTAAAAGAAAACTGGTAAAAAACTGCATACTGTACTTTTTTATGTTGGTAGTGTGCTGGTAAATGTTGGAAAAACAATCGATGATTATTAGTTCCCATGGAACAACGCCGTGCTTCAATGAGGCTGGGGGCTGTGTCAGAATCAAAGTAGATAGAGGCATGGGAACCTTAATAGAGATGTAAAAAGAGGAGTGTTGAAAGGGGAGAATAAGGCACGGGAAGAAAGATGTGAATAAATGAACAAGAAGATGGTGGGGCTCGGAGTGCTGAAGTATGGAAATTATTCAGGTCAATGGAAGTGTCTACCAGTGACAAGGTATAATTTGATAATATAAGCCATGGTCAGTGGACTTATTGTTTTAATGATTTACTCCAGGAAAATCGCCTCAATTTTGCGCATAGATGAGGATACATCTGGAGGATATATTGTATTTAGATATAAAAGATCTTTAAGATGTTGTAAGGAGCTGTAAGGTTAAGAAGGTATACGGATATGGAGTAATGTAACGAGAACTAATGAAGTTTAGACTACCAAAATTGTTAAAGATGTTATTGAAACTGTTTGAAAGAGTATTAATTGGAGATTATGTTCCATGATGTTCAATCGGATAGGTCGACATAATATATACCACCAGTTCATAAGAAAGTTCCACAAAATAATCCAAACAATTAAATGGAATTTTCAGTGATCCATTTTGTTGGAAGACTAAACTCGAATTTCTTCAAATTTCTGATGTAAAAGTAAACAACCCACAATCACCAAGACGAGCAAGCAGAGTTTCAAGCTAGAAGGTCTGTAATAGATAATATCTTCACACTGAAGCTAACATGTAAAACACACAGAAAGGGGGGATTATATACACATGTTGTAATGATTTATCTAGAAGAAGCGTATTATAATGTACCCACGAACAAACTATATAATAAAAGTTAAAGAGATTGTGTTTGCTCAAGACCGTTACGTAATTACATGAAAATAACACAGGGAGAGTGAGGATAAGAAATTTTTCGACAGAAGGTTTTTATGTGTGTATAAGGGTCTGCGGCAAGGCTCTCGGTTGTCACCAAACCTTTTTAAGCTGTATGTAGGAGCAGTTCTGCAAACTTGGAATAAAAATGGAAGTCATGGGAATGACAGTAGAGGACAGCGAAGTATGTATTTTGCAGATGACCAAAATGTATGAGCAGAACGTTAAAAAATTACTTGAGTTTTATGAAAAGAAATCTTAAACAGGAATATAGTAAAGAGGGCCTGAATTAAACATGAAGGAGTGTGAGTACATGGCAGCTGGAACGGGAAAAGTAAAAACTTTAGTGGTAGATGGAGAAGAAATTGTAAGTATGGAAAAGGTAAATTACCTGGGAGCATTTTTAAATAAACAAGGCCAAAGTAATGATGAAATAACTAGTAGGATTTATAAAGGAAGAGTTGTTACAAGGGCAACGAACTCAGGTCTTTGGTACAAAAGAATAAGAACAACCAAGAAGAGAATGTATAAGATTATAGTTCATAGTTTAGTTTTCCCTGGATGTTAGCAAAAGTAACAAGAATAATTCATTTGCCATTCATATGGATTACTTAAGGCAAAGTTCATGCTGAACTAGAATAGATAAGAAAAGAAATGACTAGTGATGGGTCGAAGTTCGAAAACTCGAGCCGAGCCGAGTCGAGCTCGGCTAGTTCGACTCGACTCGAAATCCGAGCCAAAATTTACTTTTAGTTCGAACTCGGCTCGAAACTCGAGCCTACGTTTATCTTGGCTTGAAGATTTCACTTCAACACAACACGTTTCAGCTCGTAGAAACTATAAAAATATGGATTATAT
>PNEQ01002687.1:0-53265 GCA_003012365.1 Medauroidea extradentata | reverse complement strand
CCCCCCCCCCCCCCATTCTTCAAAAAATTATAATTCCGTTACGTCGGGTGAAATGTGATGTAACCATTACGTCATACCGGAAGTTTTCAGTTCCATACTATATATAACTATTTCTTACCAAGCCGTGTACTACAATAAACGATTTTATTTTTATAGTTATTTCTTCTTTACTACAGCTAATCATGTTTTGTATTGCAGTGTATTGTTTATTGAAGGAGCACAATGCACTGCTACGTGTCATAATCATTATTCCCTATAATTTGTAACTCAATAAGATATTCAACTCATTCATTTATTTTACATAGTTTTTTTTTTTTGTAATTAGGAAGCAGAACAGCAGCGCACTGCACTATAAAACTAAGAATACGTTAATAAAAAAAGGCTACTTGTAAAAAAGGAAATAATATTTTAAAAGTAGTCAAAATACATGCCCTGTATACATGGTACAAAACGGATGACGTATAATAAAAGGGACATAAAGATTTTAAAATTTCGTTTTTGAGTACAAAATACCTATATAAAAAAATTATTTATTACGTATGTAGGCTATTAGTCGGTAAATAGTAATAAAAATACAGTCACAAAACAGACGTGTAAAACAGACGTGTAAAACCGACTACACAATAGTTAAAACACACGGATATAAGAAAGTACGCAACCTTAATTTTATTTCCACTTTATGAATTTTTCTTTTGATACTGCACATATGTGAATTTTTGACTCCGCATTAGTAATCCAATTTTAGTTGGCGCGAACCGCCAAAATGTTGCTCGACATTTCTTCTGTTATTATTCGTTATGCACGGTAAAATCAGGAAAACATCCATACTAAAAGGATTTTGTTTTCTGAACGTAGTGCTCGATAATGTTTTCTTCTGTTACAAGAAAACAATTGTCGATTATGAACATGATTTCCAAGTCGAAAAGTGTTAAAAATTTTATCAAAATTGATAACTGGCAAAATTTTTATGCTAACTGCATCGTCTACACATTGGCCAGTTCTGAGAGAAACAAGTAGTTAGTGTCAACTAATATGAGGGGAAAATTATGCATAAAATACAACCTGATATTCGAAGCTGAAGTAGATTGTCGTGCAGTCCAGGCCACCGAGACTCCTGCAGAGTTCTTCCATGTGTCCGAACTGGTTGATAAAGTTCCGAAACTCTGTGGTGTGGTTCACCTTGCCACTTTCCACTTTGAATGCTGGGCACGGTGAGAATAACGACGGAAGCAACTGTAACACACGTTGACACATCCTCAGACACACTGAGTCTGCATACTGAGTAAGATTATTGAGTTTAACGTAAGAATAACATAAGTTATCCTAGCAAGATACCAACTGGCTTTTCCACTGTAGGCCTAAGTATATATGATCGAACTAATACCTAGTTAAAAAAAAGTTAGTTTTATGTCACAACAGGGAAGGCTTAAACACTTAGTAATAGTAAAAAAGTCAATAATAATACGTTTTTCTTATATTCAACATACAGTTGAAAAATCTCAAGCGCTAGCAGAAAGCCCTTTTCGAAACACTCCCATGAACATTAATTGTTCGACATGAATTTATTTCTTTGTGTATGTCAAATTTCCACCCCAAAGTGGAAAAGTAATTTACTGTCACGTGTTTGACTGTGACAGTACACGTTGCATTTCCATTTTTGCTGACGGGCATGCCAATAAGCCATATCAAGTATTTATAATGGAATGTCTTGACGTGTGTAGGATTCGAGAACATAGTCAAAACATGTAAACTTATTTCTCTTAAAATGAATTACGTCTGTCGAATTATATTTATTTAAATTGTATTCTAGTATTAATAGGAGTCCCATTTAAAAGCTCCTAACGAATTTTAACATTTTTGTCGTAATTGTTGAGTCACTTTACAATTTGTGTTATCGTATGAATGAAATTTCCAAGTCTGGGGTGCACGATGTTTATATGATGTATGACAGTCTGCCATGATTACCCAACTCTCAGTTCCCTTTACAAAAATCTCGCTCAACTGTATCTCTTGCAGTGGATGCATAGCCCTGTCATATTTCTAGTAAATGACGTCCAGTGTGTACATAGCAAACGCTGGAATGTCATTTGATGTTCCAAACTCCTAAGGTTGAGGATTAATTCTATATTCTACATATTTCCTGTAAACTCTTACAGTTAGTTTTATGTATAAATTTTCGCACAGTAAGTCATTTAAATCATTCGAATGTTGCTTAACTCTTGAAAAAAGTTTTCTGATGTGCAGTCTTATTAATGAGTTAAATCGTTAATAATTTAGGAGTTTAGAACTTAATACCATGTTGATAGTCCGAGTCATAAATTAAATGTGTACCATACCGAAATTAAAAGCCCACAAAAATAGCCAAACCCGTGAAATAAATACGCAAGTGTTAAATATTTCTAATAATAAGATAGAATATCGAACAACCGGCAACGAAATACTGTAAAACATAAACAAGCCACAGTCTCTGCCCAACATTCACTTCCAAGACGATGAAAACATCACAAAGAATTTGTGCGTGTATCAGACGCTTGTAAGTGAATGTCTTCACGCAATTCTGACTTGAACCAAACAAGATGATCCTCATCTCGTCATCATATTGTGTCATTTAATTAATAAAACCATACCAAATATGTTGTGATTTGTATCAACCCACTTTTTTACTTACTCTCGAACATTCACTGAGCATCAAATTTAAATATTTAAACTGTAAAAATTATATTCTAAACTGTAGTAGTTAATACTAATAAATCCGCGAGGTACTTATTTTAAAACGTTAAAAGGCGTATATCGCTAAAAATGTTTCTGCCAACATACCTTCATGGACACTGTAGTTTCTTGTGACATGTTCGATTGGATGTCATACGTCTGTGACAAGGTAGTTGCCTGCAGACCACTAATTGGCATCAAGTATTACAATATATGGATTCTCATTGGCTTAGTCAAATAGGGAAACAGCTTTCCGCAAAAGCGAATGCCAGTAATCTTTTTATAAGTTGAAAGTACTTTGAAATCCAGCAAATAGTTAAGTTTACCCCTGATATACCATCAATTGTAGTTATAAGGTAATATTCAGTATTTTGTGTCTTTCTTACTAAAAAAATTAGTAGATATACAGACGAAAACAAATATTTCGTCAGATCAATCAATTAGTAGTCAGCCATTTTGGAAAAAAATAATTCATTGTATTTCATAGCGAATATCTTACGTCTGCGGGCTCCCAAGTTGGAAGTCTGCCTCTCGAAGTATTACCCTACATTAGGGTTCTCTTTTAACTTACAACTGTTCCGGGTACAAGACCCGGCTGGATTGTTTCCCTGATTTTCACATGTACGAATCGTGCCGAATGATGAATCTGGTCGGCGGGTTTTCTCAAGGATCTATAGTTCCCCTGCCCTTCATTTCGGAGCGACTCCAGGCTCATGTCATATCACCACTAGTCAGCACTGAAGACAAAGACGTTAAGTGCTGACTAAAATAACTTTGCTTCACATCCTACTTGACATAATTTTTTTCAACTAAAAGTAAACAATATTTTTGAACGGATTTGAACCAATACGTTGTTAATGTCATCGTAAAAAACATCTCCTAATAAATATGTATGTAAATATATCTAAATAAGCTAGTACAATACGAGCCTCAGAATGAAGCAATGACATATACAGTGAAGGCAACTCACTATGTCTTGCTCCTCGGGTGCTGAGTGAACGGGCACTTCCTGCCAGTACACACGCTCGAACTGCCATGGCTTCTTGCGAGGTGTGTACAGTCCCTTCATGACCAGCGAGGCACTGTTTATGACGTGCCCAGGCTCTGCGCTTCTCACGTACACGTCGTCTCGGCTGTATGTGACGGGTAAGAATTCTGAGTAGCGGTATCTCAGGTAGGCGCCCAGGTCGTACATCTCCTCCTTGCCCAGCTGACATCACCAGGAAAATAACTGTTATTTTCAGCATTGGCACTGGATACTTGCACATAACACAAGACAGTCACTACTGCTTCACTGCCCAGCATGGAGCATACAACAACAAATAGGAGCCTCCCAAAATCACCAGATTGTTCAGTACGTGCTCATAAAGAAGCACAGAACTATTGCAAGCCATAAATTACTCCATAACATATGTTAAACTACACAATAACCACCAGCCTTATTTTATAATAAACATCACAACTATTCTAATATAATGATTTAAGAAAACAGGTAAACCTTAAAGTATATTTCTTATTGCACTTATATGTATTGCTCACAGCTTTCAAGGTATGCACATGGGTAGGGAACATAGATTTCGGAGACAAGATTATTTCTCCAGTTTGTTTCAGTACGTTACGTGCACGTATAAAAGTTTGCTTTCTATGTGTCGTTGTGTAGAAGCGCCTCTGAACTAAGTGTTACAGTCAGACACCACACGCCTGTGATTTTCTGTATAACAAAAAGACACTAAAGAGTTGTAAAACGTCCTGACTCCAGCCATGAAGTAGAGGTGAAGATATGCACGCCTGGCTTTGAAAAAAGTAGATGTAAAACGTGTTTACTGTCATCTGCGATCTCTAGGTAAAATATTTTACCAAAAAACATAATTGTATCTTCATGCAAGATATCTCAGTGCAGATGCAGACTTGGGCTACCATTTCCACTTTTACCGCATAACACGTGTTTCAAGAAAATACAAGAATACCACAGAAATTATGAAGTTACTTTATGAGTGTTAACATAAACTACGATTTAAATAAATTCCCATATAATTTACTTTAATTGAAAATATAACACCAAATGTCTTTCGCATGAACATAAATATCAAAAAGAAAGAAGGGAAGAAAACAAACTATTCAAAATATTGGACTGCATAATTTCCCTATCTTGAAAACAGTTGAAATAATTATACATATTGTATGTAACATGCAGTTTGATCAACTATAATAATAGATAACACACGATATGTTACCTACAAAATCGTAGTCTTTTAGAATGGTTCGAAAACTTTTTTTTTTTTTTTTTTTCAGAAAAGCTTCATTCTCATCATCTGTCTATCTGGTTGTCTGCTTACCTAGTGCCTTAAGTGTAGATATTGTGACCTGTTCCTAGCTTTGGCCATCAGAGCATAACTATCTAAATGCTAAGAGTATCAAACTGACAATTGCAACCCAATTCTTAGTAATTCTTTTACATGTACGAGTCTGAATGCATCACCTGTGTCAAATCGTCGAAGTCCTCGTCTGTGATAATTCCACGGGGATTAGTAGCCAAGTGTGACCTTGCGCCACTCCGGAACACCTGTACATAAATACACATGGTTTATTCGCCTGCAGCACACAAACGCTGAAGATAACCTAAACGGAGGTAAGTGGACTTTACGTCTCGACGATTGCGAGGCCATTACCGATGGTGAGACACCACACAAGGTACAAGAGTAGGAGCTGGTACAGCCGTTGGCCACGACCTTTGTTAAGGAACCATTTCAGTATTTGCTGGAGCGATTTCGATAAATCATAGAAAATCGAAACCAGGATTGCCAGAAGCGGGGATCGAACCCTAGTATTCTCGAATGCGAATTTAACGTGTTACCGATGCGCAATCTTACCTCTAAAACGAACTGATATTTTCAATGTTCGTAGGAACGTAAGTAACCTGAATACATTAAAATAATTAAAATATTAGTAAATTTATTTTCTCATTAAATTGTCATTTACAGTTACAATATAATCTGACTTTTAATTTATGGCTGACATGTTAATTTTCTTTTAACAAATCCACGACGTTGAACGATTTACCTTCTCCAATTTTTAGGTACATATGTGTGTGTTTATTTATGTACTAGTTCTGAACACTAAATAGCTCCCTGGGGCTTTATTGTAACACGCTTAGATACTATTATCTGACAATCTGTAAACGCGTTTATTTGATGTACGTTTTAGTATAAGGAGAAAATACGTTTACAAAAAATAATCATCAACAATATTAGTAAAAATGGTGTATAATTCTTAATTTTTTAATAAAAATGTTTAAGTAATTTATTTTAAGAACATTTTATACGAAAATATCACACATATCTGTTGAGAAGGCCAATTCAAAACCGAAGGAAGACATCAAAAGTTTATGTATAAATTACTAAGTTACGCTGTGGATAATTTGAAACATAGTACATGAAATATACAGATTGTTGCAAAATTCCATGTCAATATTCTGGGGAAACAATCCTCACGTGTAGAGGAACAAAAAATGTTATAATGGATATAGGTCAGAAAACGTACAGTTTCTTCGCTACATTTTGCAATATATGACGTACAAATCGCGGGCAGAAACACGTTGCTGTGGAGCACCACCATCGCAGCTATTGACAGGCCCATACCAGATGAGTCGTGCGAACCAATAATTGGACGCACACATTTCCCGCTTGAACCCTGAGTTTTATGAAACGGTCTTGTTGACTCATAATGTAACATTCAAAGGGAACAGATAATTAATTATCATAACTGTGCCAAGAAAAATCCTCATAGTATGGTGCAAACAAACCGCCAACAACAGTTTTCTGTCAATGTTTGGGCTGGCATCGTGGGTGACTGTTTACTAGGACCTTATTTGTTTTCTTCCACGAAGACTCAATGGTAAGATATAAGACGCATTATTAATGAACGATATGCCCGTATTGTTGGAATATGACCCATTACACATTCGACAGAACATGTACGTCAAGCATGACGAAGTTCCTGCGCACTACTCTGCCCGTGCACGACGGCGCGGCGCGGCGCCTAGATGAAATGTTTGGTGAATGTCGGATAGGCAGAGGTGGTCCTATTCCGTGGCCAACCAGGAGCCCTCATTTGAATTCACTAGACTGTTCTTTGTGGGGGCATTTAAAGGCACTTGCTTATGCAATCCTATTAGGCAATAATGAAACTCTTCATAATCAAATTGTGACGGGATACGACGTAATTAGAAATTCCTTAGGGATTCATCAACGTATGCGATAATCGATGTTACGGCGGGTCGAGTCATGATTTTGTGCTGATGTATGGCATGTTCAACATTTTCTTTAAATCCATAAGTGCCGTCGATATCGTTTCACAAGTTCCTAATAATTGCCACAGTTGTTCCTACTGTCTGTGTGTTAGTGGCGTAAGGTGTGGCGTGATAATTGTTCGTTCAGCCCATTTGTATCGTTTCGGCATTTCTTAGTATGAATACTGCTATATAACACTTAAATGAGGTATGTATTTATGCACTGCACCGTTCTATAAAATATGGTGATTTGGACAGAATAAAATATATTGTTATATTTAGAATGACTTAAAATGTCTTATTTCCAGCAGAATATACTGCAAAAGTCAAACTAAAAAAGTGGTATTTGGAAAACAATTCAATAATTTCACTTAATGGCTTGGTCAAAAGAAACTACGACAATGAAAGATCAAGGAAGTGCCTAACATCTAAATTTTTTAGAATGCCGATTTGGTTTGTCTGCTAAATGTGGTAAACCAAACTGTAATAATAAAATATTTAAGAAATAATTTAAACATGTCAATTATTCTTAGTGGGAGGAACAATTTTTAGTCAACCTCAATTTCCTACAAAAGGTGGCTCGTGATTTCTGGCTTGTTAACTTTAACAGACCTTCATAAAGATAAGTTTCAAAAAGTTTTTACAATCTTAGTGTGTCTAATAGGAATACAGGGACACCTTAATAATTGCTCGTCAGACCATTCAGACTGAATTCTTGAAGCGCTTCGGTTCTTCGGCATTTAAATCTAGTCCCTTATTCCTTTTCCTGTTTACTTAGAACCCATTGCCTCGGGTGTTTTAGAATCTTAATAATGTCTTACTGTGGCCTTAAACAGCGTGGATTTACACAGCAAAAAGGTATTGTTTACAGCAAATAAAAGCACTATTTGGAGGGGTTTTTACATGAAGGAAAGAAATTTTGCTCTACAGCAAAGAAAAACTTTGATATATGTTTTTGGGTTACTGATATTTTCAGAGCACTGCACTGGTCATATGCAATACTGCGTACACGTGAGTTTTGCTGTATGCTCTTCATTCTCGACGGTAAACCTGTAACTATAACGTTGTGTTTCTAACTCACAATACAGTAAATAATACGTTGTTTCTAGGACTCTATTGCTGTAACTTCTTTATGATGTTAGGTGGGTAACATTATTCAATAAACAATCTTAAAATGTTTGAAGATACTGACGGGTTTTTTTTTTCTTTTAGAGGTCAGCCACCCTTGGAATTTTTTGTATGGTGAAGATTTCAACAGCAGTTACTATTGGTTACATAAACCCGATAGCAATGAGCAATGCTGAAAATAATATTTGTTTAAATCAATTAGTGTCCGATATTTTGGAAAAATATTGTTTTAAAATTTTATATTAAGATACTTATTATTGCCTTAGTATTCATTAACTATAGGTGAAAAATACAAAACATATTTTTTCATCTTTTTTAGTGAGGAACACGCTTAAGGAGGTTGTTCCCCTAATAATGAAACTTCCTATAAACATAATATATTGTGTAGTACAATATCTGTACAACAATCATAACTATAACATTTCTAATTAATTTTTATGTATGTATGATTAATTCTTGTACTGCATTGCGTAACAGAAAAAAAATAGTTAGCGATTTCAGCAGAACATCAGTGCGTTTTAAATGGTGTATTCCGGGTGCAAGGTCATTCACGATGCATGTTTTGATAATGGCTCATATACGGCTTCATAGTGGCTAACTGCGGAACTGTTCTCTGGACCGAACCATTGTACGTGCCTCAGAGCACCTCAGGCTATCAGGGAGAACAGTTGTTAAGAAGAAGCTAGCAAATAATATAGTATCAATATTGCTAAACCCATATTGTGTTAATTTGAATGAATATTGGCTAATTAATATGTTTTTTGTGTGATTCATTTGAAATCTTATGGATATCAAACAATTTCAGTATTTTAACGATTATTAATCATGTGATTTTAATGCAGATGTTTGTTTACCTACTTTACTTGTAAACGATTAGGAAACTTTCTCATTTCTCGTAATTTAATATAATTTATAGGTGCAAAAAGTTTTGCTACTTTATGGGGTAACTTCATTGCATTCTAAAGTTTAATAGATGTGATCAGAATTAAAATGTTAGAATCTATCACTAATAAAGTCAATATGTATGTACTGGGTGTGATATGTTGCCTTTCGCATTATTACACGTTTAGATTTTGTCTGCACTTACCAGAAACTAATCACAGCCTTCAATATGTGCAAATTTAGAAGGATTTCATTATTGGGATGCTCCAGGGAAAACGCATTTCTGAGCATTTTGTAACGGAAGCGTGTACCACATTTAATTTATCTTGATAATCCAACGGCGACTTCAGAATTATTTCTGTAAATGCACGGTAGTTAAAAATGTTGTCTTATTTTAGCGTATATGATTTCAAAGTTTCAATACTATTGTCTTCTACACCGTAATAGTGTTATGTTTTCTTAATTTTTATAGTAAAATATGTGTGAGTACTTATAATACAGATAATGTATTACCTCGGTTGAACATTCGAGGAGCTGTACCATCTGCCTAATTCTGAAAACAGGCCAGCACCAAGCTTAAGTCTTTGAGACGATAATAACAGAACGTATGTTCATGACATCTTTGTTTTATTAAATACATGACTGTGCAGACAGCTATGCGTATACTTTTTAGGGATCAGATATAAAATACTAGTCCTTACTGTCCTTGTTGAGCTTTTTGTCAAACTTCGCAACATTACACCATCTTTATCTGTGTTATTTTCTAAATGTCAGTTTCTAATTCAAACGTTAATCTAATTCATGTCTTATTTATCATTATTTCTAATGGTGTCAGTTTATTCACGAGTAATTATGTAGTGAAATATCACACAAACTGCATGGGTTTCAGCAAGAGCGATAAATTAATATATATCTCTTGATTGCACGTCCCTCTCAAGGCTGCTTTAACAATCTCCTTACGTGACATTTGGAATCACATAAATTATACGCACACAATTTGCATAATCCAAGATTACACACGCATACAAGTAGCTCATATAATGTAATTTCCTTGATGGTTCAACCGAGCGTGGAGAAGCAGTGTTAAAATACTCGCCTCGCATTCGGGATAACCCGGTTTCTGTCTCCGGCTCCGGCCATCCTGATCTCAGTTTTTCTACGTTTTCGGAATCACTCCTGGCGAATACTGGGATGGTTCCTTAATACAGGTTCTAGCTGACTTACCTGTTTTCCCCGTATATATCTACAAGTCCTTGTGTTCTTCTAGTATACATGAAATTCGTATAAATAATATATATATTAATAGATTACAACTCTTTCAAAGATCGTAGATTACAGAACATTTCATAAACTAAATCGTATATTACAGACACTACTTTGTATTGAATTAAAACAAAATTCTAATTTTGTTGAATCAACAACATGTCTTACATAATACACATAGGCCCTATATTTCAAATGTGAAACCATAGTACAAAATTATTTTTAATTTTATTTACATGCTCTACATTGTTCAAAAACCAATCAATATATGTATGTCCCACGTCGTATTCAATTCCTTTTCAAATTGAGTTTTGAAAGTCCGAAATGTGTGTAAGAAATTACTATTTACGTATTTACCAGAAATTATTAAATTCCAAAGGCACATATTAAACAGCATTCTTATACAAAAAACGACCAGGCCTGACAACATTTTGATAAAGGAAACAATAAATGAGACTTATATTCATTGTTTTCTTTAAGTATACGCAATACAAAATTAATTGAGTGACCTCGCGTCTGCGTGTAGTCAGAGGCAACGTCAGCGAGGTGTCGTCTGGTTACTGCTGGAGAAGTTACAGCAAAGACGGGGTTATTTATAATCACTCGGGAAATACTTAATTTACAACTATACCGTGAGTTATCTCCTGGTATACTCACGCTTCCTAACATGAATCTGGTATCATGTTGTTTCGATACGGACTCCTTCTAAACATAATGCTGAAACTATTTAAAATCTTGTCAGATACGACAGACTTGTGAAAGGTGGAACTAACTGACTGTATACAATTTTTCCGAAAAAAAAAAATCAAAATTTTCATCCCGGAAAATAAAAGAAAAAATATGGGTTAGATAAATATTTTAAAAACGGATAGATTAACGTGAAAGTTACTCCTTCAGTAATGATTTTGAGTTCAATCATCGACATAAGCAATCGCATCGCTACTTATCTCCAGAAAACTAGGCGAGACAAAATCAAACAAGGAAATTTACCAATGATTATACAGGACAACGATTTATTTGCAGCTAATTTGAGTTTTTCTTTGCAGAAATTTATCTTCATAGCAGATAAAAACATATTTAACATATTTTTCGTGTTACTAGTGTTTATGTTAAAAATTTTATCTTTCATAGCAATAATATTTTCTTTCCAGCTAATAACATCATTAAAATATTTTTTTAAAAATAAAGTTCGTCTTAAAAATTGTAGCCTACATATAACTTAAAGATAAAATATACTAATGAATAATTTTATTTGTAACAAAATTTTTGTTACAATTAGAATAATAAATTCTAATGTATTTATTAAGCTTCTATGAGCAGGATATATATTTAAACATAATATTTTATATGCCGAAATAAAATACGGAGGGTTGAAAAGTACATTGTAGGTGTTAGTGAGAACATAGTTCTTACTATAAGTAATCTTGCCTGGTGTTGTTCTTTGCTTTGGTCCCGCCTGATTTCCTGAGTAAGCGTAGTGCTCCAAGCTGAGTGTTTACGGTGTTACTTGAACTTATTTATACCCATTTAAATAAATTTTAAAATAAATCAGTTTTCAGTACTGTAAAAGTAGGTAATTATATAAAAGATATTATGTAAGTGTACGTAAAAGTAACAATTTTTTTTAGTTAGTGAATAAAGGTTGACCGTCGAAAAACTTACAACACATTTAGTTGTCAACTGTTATAAAATGACGTTAGAAGTCTTGAAATTTGCTACTGGTAATTAACTACAGTCATGATTATACATCGTTTATAGAGTTAAAAATTTTCAAATTAAAAATAATTTCTAACAGTTTTGCTTCCAGTTTTTAAAAGTCTTGGTAACACGTGGTATATGTGTAGTAAAATATGTTTAGTTATAATTCCGAGCATTCACTGTTTTTCCTATTAAACGTTACCTTCACTTGCAAGAAGTTTATAAGCTCAGAAACATTATTGTATTTTATAATACAATTTTCGGGGCTACATTGACTATTCAAAATATTAGTTCTTTAGTTATCTGGTAAATAAACAGATAATCTGAGCCGAGTATTTTAAATAATTCCTTTTATCAGTATAGCTAATGGTTGTAACTTCCGTCACTAAACAATATAAATACTAAAATTTTGAGTTTTCAAAGTTACCCCGGTTTACGGAATGTGTCCTCAAATAATTAAACTATTTATTTATTTATTTTTAAAGTTAGGTAATGCTATTCATTTTTACGTGGATATTAATCTGATTGAGAGAAACACGTGGCCAACAATTATGATAACTATAGATAAAATAGAATTTAAAATATTTTCTCTGTTTTTAAATAAAATTTTGTCATAATCAGATTGCCTTGGAAATAAATAGGATAGTTTCATAGATTGTCGTATGAGAGTTTTAATGTGTTTAGGTCGGGCAATCATATAAATTATACTTAATAATACCCATTTCGTATACGTTCAGACCAATACACAAAGTTTACGAGTCCTATTGTGCATATTATTATAAGTAACGTGGAATTTCAAACTTCGAATTTTCTGACTACTGTCTTAAGTATTTATGGTTTATTAGCGTACTCGTGGGTTAGAGTAGGTTATTGCTCTTCTGTGCTGATTTTCGTCATGCGCAGAAGTTTTCGTAAGAGTATGTGTGTATATAACAAGGTATTCTGAAGTTTTACGGGTAGATACTACACATCTCCTACATATAGGAGAATAAATTTGACAAATACCATATTATACATCCTTTGTAAATGTAAACATATTTACGTTAATATATTTTTACAATCAGAAATTTAATGAACATTTTACCAATATATGCAAGATATTATGAGGTTCTCAACCGATTTACCATTACTAAACATGTTTTTTTTAAATTAAGCTATTAGCAGTAACAAGTGTTGCACTTGAAATTTAAAAGCAACTTAAAACGTAAACTAGGACAATATGGGCTACATCAGTAGACTTTATATTGCTATAAAATCACTACACTGAATCAACTAATCATTAAGTCTATTAAACCAAATTAAATTTTAACGTGGTAAAATTGGTAAAATTGTCAGCGTGGTTTGTAACATCTTCTAAATAAAATATTTGATGAACAAACTCGATTAAAATAAGTTAAAATGTTAAGCATACGTAGATGAGATTATATAGGTACCCAATTAAAACACTTACAAAATAGCGATATCAATGAGATTTCTTTATAAATTGTAGCTCTCTTACTTCCGTCTCACGGCCAGGCACTTAACCTTCTCTATGGGAGGTCGAACTCACCACATGCACCTGCTGCAGCCTGCCATAGGAGGCAAGTGTATCATATCCCAAAGAACAATTGACGGTAGAGAGTGCAACGATCACCAACAGTGACTTGCCACTCATATTTGCGACTGTTTTGTCCCCAGCCCTCATACTCTACTTTTTACTAGCCGAATGTGTGGCCTATCTGGTTGGAGACGGGATAGCATGACCTCGTCGCAATCAAGAAATAACGCAGCAATTACCTTCTATGATGAGTTCAAAGCGATTAAAGTTAGTTGTCCCATTTGTGCTTGATGCCGTATACAATACGTTCCTCTGTGTTGTACAAGCAACAGTTCTGTAAGATACGTGATAGTCTAGAAACCATTACCATTATAAATGCTGTAATCTATTAGAGAAAGAAAAACGGAAAATTGCCAAATTTTAAAATTAATTTATAAAATGTGAAATTATTGTAAGATAAATATATACACACTAGTTGTAACTCATTAAGTTCAAAGAAATTGAGGTAGTAAAAGTAATTCAGACGTGACGGTAGTAAAACATTACAGAAAAATCGCTTTCCAAAAGGATTTTTTTTTTTTTCAATTTTTACAAATTGTTACTTAAAACATTGTTACATATAGTTACAAATACCACCGCAGCGCTCAGCTGGCAGGCGGAAATGCAAACGAAGAGCGGTGTAATAACGCTCTGAAGGTTATCCCCTTACTACTGAGAGCAGGTTGACATATATACCGAGGTTGCAGGGCCGCCGTGTGGGTTGTTCATCGGACTGTCAGCTCGGGCTCCTCTAGGTCGGTTAGGAAGCCGTGCTCCTGCGGACCAACTCCGTCGTTCGAGAGCTGGTTGTTTGGGACCTCGTTCGTAACCCGGGGAGGTCAGGGCCGTGCTCACTTGTGATCCGTTTGTGTGTTGACAGCGCCAATACTTAGTGGTAAGCCGCTTGGAGCTAAGTTCCAATATACTTATATTAAGGCTCTTCTGTATTTAGGCCTTAAGCCAAGATTGTACGACGCCATTCGTAGATCTGTATTGAGTACGTTTTGTGTAGTTAAAAGCCGCATCTAGTCAATGTTGTGACGTCTGATAATTAATCTTAATCCCTTGTCGTAGTAACCCAGGAGTCACAGTTGAGTGGTGGAGACAGTAAGTGACCGCCAATTTGAGGACGCCACACGTGTGTTCACCCAGAGAACCACCTATAATAGGTAAATGAGATTGGATGAAACAATGCGAATTATACAAGAATTTAGCTCTAATATGATTATTTCCTGAACTTAATGTGTTTGTTATTTCCGTGTGTGCAAGGAAATACAAATATGAGTAATCTGAAACATTACAATGTTTGCTTGAAAAGTATGTCCAATGAAAGAATAGAAAACCGGATCCAAAAATCTTTACAAAATAATGTTAGCTACCAGCGGTGCCGTCAGTAGGCGTATATTCTAGATAATAATATAAGGATATTTACTAATTAACGTGGTTTTATCTTTTTAATTTGATAAAGCTGCTTTATTGGAAATTACTGGAAAACCACAGGTAATAAGTTAATAGTTTATGATTCCGAATTTAGTATGTTTATTGACTGAAGCACAAAATAATAATAATTTTTGCCTTAGGAGATTTTAAGTAATAAATGGAAAGCAGGGAAGACATTTTATTATGTAATTATGTTACAACGTAGTGTTGTAAAACTGAATATTTTGTAAGTCGTTATATTATTGGGTGGCTGTAGCCAGAGGTGGACACTTTATACTGAAACTAGTTATGTGGTTAGGTTAAGGGTGAGGGTTACGGTTAATGATATATATTAACGTATTACTATAATTATGGTGGCTTTACTCTACACAAGTTAGTTACAAAACACTACACGGTTGTACTACATAATTTAGGTTGGAGGAGAGCGGCTGTTTAACTATTTATGTTGGTCAACTCTATGATGGGTGACCCTTTGGACACCTTAGACCTCACCGTTAGCATGATGCCGGAGGCTGATGATGATTGTGTCGGCTATCGACGGACGGCGGCACGTCGTGGGTCTCGACCCACGACCATCCTGGCGAGGTGGTGACGGCTGGAAGGCTTGAAGGAGACAGACCCCGTTTCCCCCGATACCTTGAGTTATATTGACGCATTTCAGTGCCGGTGGGGAGAATCGCTGAAGCCCTTGTCTTGTGCAACCCCTGACCTGATTGCACTCTCGTCGTCGCTAGCCCGTCCTCCAGGCAAGGTTCTTGCTAATCATAACATTTAAGTGCACAATAAATACTTGTTAAAACTTATAGCTATAAAGATAAAATAATTTTAATAGGTCAGCCATACATTATCTATTTTAACATAACAATATTCATCAATGTGAGAAACCGAGTAAAAGTACATGTATTCTAAATGAAGAAAAAACAACCAGGCGTCTACGTACGTGCCTTAGGGCCGGTTTCACTAACCAAGTTTAAGCCATTTTATATCGATTAAACGGCTCTTAATCTCGATTTTACGTGTTTTGGGTTCCACCAAGCAATTAAACTCGATTTTCTCGTCTTAAGTGATTCAATTTTAACTGCTCAGTTTTGGCCGGGTAACTTCACTTATCTCGTTTAAGTTCAAAATAAAATGTCGCAATTACTGTATAATTTGGTGTTTGAAGACAATACAGACGATGAAGATTTTATTTCTGTGTATCAGCCTCGACGTATCCGGGAGAGAAATCATTATTTTGACGAATATGATTATACAGATTTCCGAATACAATTCCGCGTGTCAAAAAATCTGTCCATTAACTTTTATCGTACAAATGAGGTTATGGAGGTTTCCGAATACTGGCTTGAAATATCCATAGAAAGTGCATTCTAGTGGATGCCGCCATTTTAGTTAAGATTCCAAATCCTCATTAGGTATACTGATGAATCCCTTCATGCGTTCAGTACCTATCAAGGGATGCGACGATCGCATCCACTGTCGCACCCATGCATCCCTTAGCTTCGGAATGTTGTAGTTATTTCTTATATTTTTGTTTATACTGAATTGGCGCATTGGGTACAGTTTATAAGCTGTATTTGTTTTATTGTGGCGTATTTAAATAGATTAGTATGTCAAAAGCATTTTTGCTTCTAAGAGAGAATAAAATTGACTCGAAATATAAAAATCGTTGCACATGTTGTTTACGAAAGCTAATATTTGATTAACTACAATACACGCATTCATTATTTCACGAAATGTATTTTATGTAAGCATAAGTTCATTGAACGCAACATGTCCTAATAACTCTCGATTGAGCCTATGTTAACATCGCCAAGCATAACCTCAAACAATACAAAGATTTCGTCAGCTGGAAGTTGTTGACATTTCATCGAGACACATAGATGAAATAACTAAAGATACACCCCTGATGTATGATTTACATGGCAACGCTAGCTGTAAAGTAGTTCGGATGCCATCCATCCCTCCATTGCAGCCATTCAGACAGTGGTTGCATGGACGAAAGGATGTAGGTATGCGAGAGCAATGGACGTATCCACTGAATTCGGAAACAGCCAATGTATCACGTCTCGTATTTTTAGGTTAAGAAAAAATATACAGACGAAAAAATTTCTCAACATTTCTGTGTAGCTAAACATTAACTCTTAGTTTTTACAACAATAAAATAAAGTAAAATAGATTTGCTGAACCATCTTCCTCTGGTCTTTCTTTCTGGCTTTGCTCCAAAGAGACCCAAGAGTACCTAGCCCCCACCCCTAGATAGTATGACGCAAACAGCCCCTCCCCTTCAAAAACGTTGAACCAAAGTTTCGAAATGAAATAATGCCTGCATAAATATTAAACAAACACACATTCAGCAATCTCCAACAAGTGTCGGGTATTTCCGACACAATTAAGGCAACCCAGTTCACACAACCCATTGTGCAGCCGAGTTCAACTAATCTCTGGTAACTTAACTCGCTTTGTTGTCGGTGAAACGCACCTCTAACTTAAACTTAGGTTTAACTCTTCATCGTGTTTTTGTTATTCTCGCTACGTGGCAAAGTTAATCTTCGTTGGTGAAACCGGCCCTTAGAGATAAAAAGCAAATTACATGATATCTTCACCGACATAATACCATAACATCACAGCCAACCTACTTTCATAAGAATATCTTGTAACGCCTTATTTTGCCATCTGGCATTTTTTTTTTGCAAAGCCCTTTCACCTTTCTCGTTTGGTCGTTGTACTGCCCAACTCAGTTGGATAACACGTGCATGGTATTGTGTATTGTAGGAGTTTCAATTCTATGGAGGAAACTCAACCTGTGTTTGATCACTGTTATATAAAATACTGCTTGAAGAATATTTATAATTAGAGCCCACTATTTTTGGTGAAAAGAATTCTGCAACAATTTGTTTCAATGCCTCATGGGCACATATGCAGCTCTGCTTCGAGGTCAGTGATTGGCTGTTTTAAATTCTCAGCGTCTCGGGGGTTTTACCCGCAAATCACAGACGTGTGGTGTCGCAGTAACCTTGTCCCTGCTGGCACTAGTCAAATGAGCAACGCCTACATTCTGCCAATACTCAAGAAGCGGAGCTGCATTTGTGCACATAAGTATTGAAACAAATTGTTGCAGAATTCTTTTCACCAAAAATCGTGGGCTCTATTTATAATATGGTATCTCGTAAGTGACTCTACTACATTAGTCACAGAGTTGTGACTTACCATTACATGTTGACTGAATTTTCTGACAAATTTTGGACCTTAAAATAACGTTTCAATTATGGTAATGAACTATGTTTAATGAGGGGCGACAAATTATAAAGTTACAATTGAAGTTTCATAAAAAACTATTTAATTGGAGTAAAAAAATATACAATACATATAACTTGGAAATGTTAAATAAATAATGCAGAATTTTAGTGAATTATAAATATTACTTAAAGTATGGACTCTCCAATGTTTGTGTGGACTTAGGGGTACAACATTTCATGTGTCTAGTAAATGTGTTTGGTTTGGTCATACTAGATGGCAGTGCAGGAATTTGTAAACACATTTTTAATGTTGACAGCATGTCGTAGGTGTGGTTTAATAATTGTAGGTGTTATTTAATTTTTCCTTGGCTGCTATTAATCTGACTATCGTCATGAACATTTAATTTTGTTTTAGATTGTTTCAATATTTCGTTCACGAGTGCTGAATGGTAATTGGATATATCGAATAGCCACACAATTTTGGAATCGCCCCGATTTATTTGTATACGCGAAAACGACTATTTCTGCCTACTTCTCCATATTTTAACCATGTAGTGATCAAACCATCTTTGTGGTTTTGTTTATTTTAAATCCACTTAATATGTGGTAATCGTTGTTCTATCACTGCTTTGTGCGGTTAAACCTCCAGAATGTGACTATGCTTTCGTTTGCTGCTCGGCTCTTGTGGCGTGAGAGGCATTGAACGTGTTTGGCAGATAAGTCTCGTGAAGTTTGTTGTCCAGTGATAAAAAAAGATGAAGCTTTGTACCAGTGGTTTCTTAGCATATTTTTGGTAGCATCTGAAAATTGCAATTATTATTGTTTTATTAACTAATTTACACCGTCACTCATCTGGATTTATTTCTGTCTTCATTTTAAAAAGATTACCAAAATTTATATAGCCTACATAGGCCGATTGCTTGAATTTGCTTTTTTCTTTTGATGTTAAAAATCGAGCTCTGTATGTATATGTGTGCTTGCGTTATGCAGATAGTTATTTGGTATAAAAGAACAACACATGGGTTTTTTATGTATGCAAATTTTTGGAATTTAGTTTTGACTGTGCGTTCTTTGAATTTTTAAGAACAAATCGCATATTTGTACTACTTTCGCAGATAGTTAGTTCACATATTAAATACCAGGATTTTAGGTTATTTTAGACATTTATACGTTTTTGTAATGTTGTGGTTAGTAACTAATTTATATTTTTGAATTTTTTGTGATAAATATAGAATATAATTTATACTTGTGCTTGTGGAGATAGTTTCTTGCCACTTGATGAGTTTAACAAGTAATGGAAACGGTATGTATTTTATTAAAACACAAAAACGTTTATTATTGACTGGAATGTAAAAAATTTGTCATCTTAAAAGAATTTTACTCTACTGGCTTTGTACAATGTATGTACAGTGTTACAAATTTTGCTGGCAACAGTACATAAGCTGGTAAGCTGCCTTTATCTGTTAGTGGAATTGTTTGTTTAACACAATTAAAGCAAACAATTTTATATTGTATTCGGTTAAAGCAGAAATATGGAGAAACAGGGACTTTGTTGGCACATAAATTCTTTCATCACAACATGCTCGAAAATGTAAGATTTTGTGAACAATTTAGAGTTTATACAATCACAGTCTCGAATTTCTGAGCTTTTCTACATTTTTGTTATTGCTTACACTTTGCTTTTTTTGAAATTCTGAAAGAAAATGGTAAAATTTGCGACCGTACTACAAAGTATATATATTATCCTTACACTGCTGTACACATACGGCGATTGTAACATATGAGGGGGTTAAAATGAAAGTGAAGAAAGTCATGATAGCTTAGTTTTGCAGAATAAAGTGTTTTCTTTGTAGGAACTCATAAAATGATTTTCCAATATGTTATCGCAGCCCTTACTTAACTCACTTTTAAAATTAACTTGGGGCATATAAAATAAAGCCATATATAATAACCACAACGTATTCAAATTAGTGACTTACTTCAATTTCATTTCAACCCCTCATATAATTATGTCTCTATCAGTTTAGCATACTTTTTTTATATTCTTGATTTGCCTGACAAATTTCCAAATGGTCAGACCACTCGCCTCCCACCAAGGCGATCCAGGCTCGATTCCCGGCGGAATCGGTCCCCGGATTTTCGCATGTTGGAATCGTGCTGGACGATGCCATTGGTCGGCAGTTTTTCTAGGTGGACTCCCGTTTCCTCCACCGTTTCCTTCCGGTACTGCTCCATACCCACCCACTGTCACCCCTCACCAGTGCTAAAGAACTCGATGTTAATCGCAAACCTAAATCTCTCACTAACCATGTCTGTACTGTAGTGTAAAGTAAATAGAATTTGAGGTATAGTCGCATATTTAACATTTTTCTGCTCAGAATTTCAAAAAGGCGAATAATAATAAAATTCAATGTGGCGACTGAAAACGAGCCTTAAATTAGTTACGTACCTTTTTCCTGTATGCTGGTCCGGAGTCAGGTCAAAGAAACCACTTTGGTTCCCACAAAGTAACTTAGTCAGAATTTTGTATCAGGAAAAAATAGACATAAATTAATTTAACTAACTGTATACATATTAACTATATGCATATAATACTATTAAAATGCAGAGGTATAAATACAATTTTAAACATTATGAAAAAAAATTATTAATCAAGTTTAAGTTACCTACAACCACTATCGTTAACAACACTTTTATTAAGTTTCCAATTTGGTTTTCAAAAATAATTTCATTACGTACTCTTGACCAAGTACATGTTATATTTCACTGGGATTGGATATTATAATATTACATTTGCTTTGAACACTATATGGTTTGTGTCTTAATTCACCCTCTCAAGGACTGGTTTCATGTCATAGAAAAATAAATTTTGGGTCGGACAAAATATTACAACCAAATTCACTGAAAGACCACTATTGCACAATATAATATAGTCATTAGCCAATGGCATAACTACTGCCTCACTCATTGCAAGTTTGGCAGTATGATTGATATTACCCAAGCCTTAGTACCATTTTATTTTCCAGAGCATAACTGGACGAAAAAATTCAATTTGTTTAATGGAATACCAACAAAACCTACTATTTAGGCAGTGCAATACAGCTACCATTGAATTTATTTACAAGTGCATAATTTCGGTTATTGCAGCAAATACAAAGGTGTCCAACATTCACACATGGCGTAAACATTAAATAATGTTTAGCCCAGTTTTGTATTCCCTTAATTATTTACCAAAATAATAAACCACATACGTATTTTGAATACAGAGTAAACAATGTCCACAGTGAAATAGTACCGTATATCTTGTATGATTTTGTATTTAAACCAAATAAATGGGTGAATAATGTGTTAAAATAAATTGCGTTTTATGTCTAGTACAATAAATCAGACTTTCATTAGTAAATGCCATTACATTTAACACGTCCACACCTGAAGTAAGTCATAAACCCTATTTTCTACAGCAAAAGCGGGCCACAATTAGCTGTTTTGTTTTGGCTACACATCTGTAGTGCATAGAGTATAGCCTACGCTGGGTCTATCCGTGTCATTGTGTATAGTAGTAAAATTTTGTAGATAAATTAAAATTGGAGTTTCAGATGTTATTTCAATAACTATGGCAAAAGTATGCAAATTTTCTCTCTAAGTGAAAAACATGGTCTGGAGTTCTGTTCTTAGTGTCAAATGAAAGTTATTAATGTCTCATAACAGGCAATTCCAGGTAATATAAGCCATGCGTTGAACATTTACGATATTCAACATTGCGTCCAAGATGGCGTTATATATTCTTAAAATTTAATAAAATAAATCAGTATGTCGTGTTTGGTATGGAATTATATGTTCTCAGAAGCCTACATATTGTGTTAAAATTATTCAAAGATATATTAAACGTAACTGAAAAAATGGACCAGCATAGTTTTCGAAGTTAATTATTTTTACTGTTATTCTGATTTTTTTAGTAAGCAAACGCAGTTAAAAAATTATTGGTTTGAAGGTGAAGATGAATAAGACACAAATGAAAAGTAACAGAGTTTATTAATTAAAGGAGATACAAGGAAACAACAGTAATACAGTACAAGAAGTGATTGGAAAGGTAAGGATAAGGTGAGACAAGAGATAGGTAAAGGATCGCTTTTCTTCACTAAACCAACAGGAGACTCACCGCTCGTAGCGTCGTTGAAGGCAGAGAAGAAGTACATCGCTGTCGGTTCTCGCTCTAAGCAGAAGGGTCGCACCCAAACTCGAACCCAAAGTTCCTAGGTGCGGTCGCTGTCCGGAGAATAAGGCTCTCTGTGTGTCCCAAGGTAGCTAACTCGGTGTCTATACCATTACTCGACTCCCACCAAGCCGTCAATATCTTCCCTTCCGATTGTCTCACAGCTATGCCCAGGGGCGGAGCAATCCCTACCGAATCTAGGAGTTTTGCAGTATTGGGTATGTGTTAAAACCTACTTAACTCCTTAAGTCATCGGATTCCTAGGCCACCTTTCTTGCTGAAAACCGCCTCTCTTTTGATGGCTTGTTGATTAGCCATTACTCAATGACAACCTGTCTGCGACGTCACTAGTTTGCGACACCGAACAACGTGTTTAGGATTTATATAAATTAATTTGGGTGTATGGTACAACATTTTTCAGGCGCACTACAGTAGGATTAAAATACTAAAAAAGTATGATTCTGTAATTATAAGTTAAAGCAAACAAAACTTAGTGATCTAGGTACACAAGAATAGTTAAGAAAATTTTATTTTAAAGTATTTATTGAAAATGTATTTGAAAATATTACATCACTGAATATGATATTGAGTTAATATAATATGTTTTAACTTACTTACATCCTTTCAGTAGTAACTACTTAAAAAATATTACAGTAAATAAATTTATCAATTACAATTTTACATCACACTTTAATGAAAACCTAAAACTACGCGAGCACAACAATTTAATAAGGGTTATAGCATTCCACATCGCTGCAGGCATGGAGCAATGTGCATGCAAGTTTTGCAGAATAGCAACTACACTTTGATGAGTTACAAGGTGTCTGTACAGTCGTATTTGAGCAGCTACAAGGTAAGGTAAGTTGGCTTTAGGTCTCGTTGGCAGCGAGGTCATTAGAAACGGTTTCACACAACTTGGTTCAGTAATATAAACTGGAAGAGGAGTCAGACATTGCCTTTAATAAGGAACCATTCTAGCATTGGCCTGGAGCAATTTCGGGAAAACAGGAATCAGGATGGCAGGAGCCGGAGATAGAATCCGTATCACGCTGTGCCACCTTTCTCGGTAGCAGCTTCAAAATAGATTCACGGGTATCGGTTATCCCATCTGGAACTGGAGCAGTGACGAGTGGTTTGTTTACTTCAATTTCGACCAGTCGAATTCTGCTGGATCAAGGGTTGTAAGTTCAGGTTTGGGTACTGTTCGCCAGATAAAAGGGTAAAATTGTTTCAAGAAATGATGCAGTAGTTGGAGGAAGTATATTTCGATTAAGTATATGTCGATTTGGAGCAGTTACAGAACCTATACTTGCTTTGCTCGCTCAAACTTTCATGGAGGTTTCTGAAATTGCCTTGCATACATATCAACTATAACATTCTACCACGAAACTTGTTGACTGCTCTATGACGTAATTCAATTATGCTGCCTCTTCTCTAAGCATGGATACCGATACCCCTGTTCGAAGTACCTTTTCAACTGTGCATTTGCCTATTCCAAAACAGCACGCAACAGTGTTGCATTCAGAAAGTGTATGAACAGATCAAAGTTTTGAAACGAACGAAGATAGTTTTCTTACTGTTTATCCAATGTCCACGTTGGTCCTTTCTTGCTCCGGTGATTTCATTAACACACAATCGGAGACATTATTCTCTTCGCAGCAATACAAAAGGAGAACAAATATAGCGGTAATTACTTATACAAATAATATTAATTTAACGTTCTCCCTTGAATCTGTAATAATGTACTGAATGGCTGAGTGATAATTGTGTTGGATTCTTGTGTACAGATCCTCTCCATCGTCGATGACACTATCAGCTGATATTTAAAAATATATGTAGTCGAAACCAGTAATTACAAATTTATTTATTATATGTTTATGGAATGCTTTATCGCTACGGATTTTATCACAAATGCAAATGAGTTCTATCAACTGCTTTTTGTTTTCAGTGAATTGATATATGTTATGTGAGTTTGTACACTTGCCTAAAAGATGAATATCTTGTTACTCTGGCAATGTATTTTGTACTGCAGTCGTATTACTCAAGCAAACACAGAAATTATTGCCCAGATGAATTCCAAACACCAGTCTGGTGTATATTGCCAGTTACAAGTCAATGTATTTTTTGACCAGCGGCTGACAGTCACCCGTCAAGTCATAGACACTGGACAGCTACCGGTAAGATATCAAATAGATTTCATGCCGTTAGCAAAGAAGATGAAGTGCCGGTGTAATAAAAGCAGCAGGCAGGTGATGGCTGAGTTTCGGAAAAGACACCAGTCCGTTGATGGCTGAGTGTCAGAAAAAAACACCGCGCCATTGAAGACTGAGTGTCGGAAATGACATCGGGCCGTTGAAGGCTAAGTGTCAGAAAAATATATGGGGCCAGTGATGGCTGGATGTCGGAAAATATACCAGTCCGTTGATGGCTGAGTGTCGGAAAAAGACACCGGGCTGTTGAAGGCTGAATGTCGGAAATGACATCGGCCCGTTGAAGGCTAAGTGTCAGAAAAATACATGGGGCTAGTGATGGCTGGGTGTCGAAACTTGGAGGATAGGATATGTCTAAACATCAATATAAATGTGTTCCCAAAGAGTTCCACATGGATGTTAAACATGTATTGTTAAGTGTTTCGTCCATGTCATCATGTATCTGATGTAATAATACAGCATTAAATTTGGATGTTGCACGATAGAATGTGCTGGGATCAAACCAGCAATCTTCACGGTTGCAGTCTATCGTGCTAACCACTACACCACACCACCTTGCATGAATTTACACATGAAACATATCAACAAGTAAATGTTCCAGGCATAAGGTTGATTTAAGAATGAGTTTGCAGACATATAGTGTATACTGGGGTTGATTATTGTTGATTAGTATTCTACTTAACACATAACCATTGAACTAGTGCCTTGTGTCAGTTATACACTAGGAAATGATTAATTTATGTATTAATAATTTATTTTTATACATAAGCTGTTATCCATCAAAAGGCATATAGCACATCAGTGTTCGTTCAATATTTCTAAAGTATCATTAAAATTTCCTCAAAAAGACTAAATGTCAGTATCATTACCGCGACATACAACCACTGTCTGAAAAAGTATGCTGCGCCATTAACGGCCTGATCTCTTCTTGCCTATATCTGCTTATACATTCTTAAAAATACAGCGGGCTGGAATCTTTCTCGAGATAGAACGAAAAAAGTAAACTGCACCATTAACGGCCCGGTATTTTCTAGCCAATATCTTTTAAAAGTTTTTTTTTTCAAAAACCGCAGGCAATTATCTTTTCAGCGACAGATAAGTGCTATTCAGAAAAGGATACCAGTATGTTACTGATCCGGTCCTTATAAAGACAGCAGGCTGGTACATTTTTCGCGACACATCTGCTGTCTGAAAAAGGACACAGCACAATTTAACTGTTTGGTATCTTCTTGTTAGTGTCCTTAAAAACACAGCATACTGGTGTATTAATTTTCGTTACACATAAATGCTACCTGAAAATGACACTGCACAGTTAACAACCAGGCATTCTCTTGCCAATACATTTTAAACTACCTTAAAAAGATAGCAGGCTATTATCTTTATCGTGGCATTTTCTCGCTGTCTGAAAAAGGTCGCTGAGCCATTAATGGCCCATTCTTGCTCATGTCACGACAGCGGGCCGATGTCTCTTTCGTGACAGATGTCTGCTATCTGTAAAAAGTGACTGCGCTGTTACCGACCCGGAGTATTTTTGTCGATTTCTTTTAAAATGTCTTTGAAAGGATAGCGAGCGGACATATTTTTCGTGACAGCTAATGAACATCTTACTGTTTACTGCCTACTGTCTTTATAATGTTGTAGACACTTGAGTACAGTTTGGACAACGGGCGGACATCTTGACAACAGTTGACCATCACTTTGTGTTTGCTGGGACGATATCTAGTTGTCTTTTTAATGACAGTATATTTGTGTCTGGGAAAAGACCTCATGCCTGTAACGGGCGGGTATCTTTTTGGCAATAGTTTGGTGAGTGTCGTAAATAGGACAATGGATCAGTGTCTTTCTCATGACAGATGACCTGTGTCTTGAAAAATACATATGCGGGTAATGGGCCAGTATCATTTTGGCGATAGTTTTTCGAGTGCCATAAAACTGACATCTAGTGATTGTCTTTTTAATGACAGTAAGTCTGTGCCTGGGAAAAGATATCATGCTGGTAACGGGCAATTATCTTTTTTGGCGATAGTTTGGTGAGTGTCATGAATAGGACATCCTACTGTTGTATTTTTAATGATAGCTTACCTGTGTCTAGGAACAGGCATCTTGTTTGTATCGGGCCGGTATCTTTTTTGCGATAGTGCTTTTTAAGTGTCGTACAAAAGACAGTGGCCACTGTCTGTTTACCAACAGCTAACATGTGTCTGGTAAAAGATATTTTGCCGGTAATGGGCCGATATCTTTTTGTTATTGTTGGTTGAGTGAAGTAAAAAATACATCAGACCAGCGCCTTTTTCATAACAGATTGCCAGTGTCTGGTAAAAGACATCATGCCGGTAATGGGCGGATATCTTTTTGGCGTTTGTCGGTTCAGTGTCGGAACTAGACAGCGGCCCGCAGTCTGTTAAACGACAGCTAACCAGTGTCTGGAAAAAGAAAACCTGCCGATAACTGCCCGATGTGTTTTGATTCAAAATTGCTTGAGTGCCGGAAGGATATCAGGTGGGTGTCTTTTTAGTGACTACCGAATGGTGTCTGGAAAAAAGACAAAAAGCCAGTGTTGGCCCACTGTCTTTTTGTGTTCTGCAGGACAGTTCAGACAGCGGGCAGACGTCTTGCGGACAGTTTGTGTTTGCTGGGACGTGCATAATATAAAATACATCTCACTGCTCACCAGCTTGCATTTAAGTACATGCTTGAGATTGGAGGTAAGTGTTTTGGATGTTCCATGGCTTAGACAGGGAACGTCCCACAAAATAGACATTCCATCAATAATGGTTATATTGTGTGTCGGCATCTTTCTAGTTCACACGCTTACTTGTAGCATATTTCGAAGCATTTTTTTTATATTCACATTTCTGCTTCCTCAGTAAACATAGGTGTTGGAAAAAGAGATTTCTCGTGATCAATTATTTTGCTAATATCTATATTACCAGAACTGGCCTTGATCTCAATAATTCTTAAATAGATCATGTCAGGATCTAGTGTTCCCTTTGCATTTTTCACTAAACGTTTTTTTCTTCAGCCGAAGAATCTTCTTTATTTTTTTTTTTTTTTGTAATTATCTTGTGAAAATCTTCAGGTCTATCTTTTTCGAATTATTTTATTCCTCCAAGTCTAATTGCCAAATAATTATCTACATTCACCTCTGTTCGGGTAACTTTTCCAGTCACTATATTTAATAAACCACCAGCATGTTGGGTTGCGTTAAGAGGGTTGATGTATAACTCTAGTGTATGGCGAATTATTTTACGATCAGTTTTATGAATCAAAATTATACCCTTTCCTTCGACTTTGTGTGACATATTAATGCTATCTATTCTTAGCACCTACTTATCACGCTCTATGAAGGAGGAATAAAATGTTACTCCTTTTATGTAGCAATGCTAGTAGTCTTTTATTGAAATATTAGTCTTGTTTTGTATTTGGCTCAGCAAGATTTTACAGCTTAAAATGTGTAGTTGTTATCGGGATTGTCTGTAGTATAGAAAAAAAATAAAAAAACCCAGATAATGTGTACGAAATTTTGTATTGGAACACATTTTCCACCATAAAATATATTTTTTCAATATTTTTCATGTAGGCACAAATAACAACAATTCTAATATTTTTAGGACAGGAAAGAATATATTTTGTTAGAATGTGTTTACTGAAACAATAGTACACAAAAACATTTTAGACGACTTATACAAACAGTTGTACATACGCCAATGGAGTTATAAATACGAAGCATATATCGACAGTACTAGTTTACCATATTAACATCATTTGATATAAATAATTTTAATACAATGTAAACCCGCACTGTTAAAATTTTCCGTAAATTTACGGGCAATTTTACGGAAACGTCTGTTAAATTAATGGAAACATTTTTGTAACACAGTTATACATAATTATGTTTCATTAATAAAACACATGTAATACTGCGAGAAGAAAATAATTAAATAACCGACCGCATTATTGCGCCTGCATCCTAAAGAAGTCACATAAATATGCGGGTTTCCATAAGTAGAGATAGTTGCCTTCCGTAAATTAACGGACTTTTCTGGAGAATTTTTTTACAAGCACTTCTCCGTAAAACTACGAAAATTATTATTAACAGTGCCACTTAATGTTTTTAAGAGCAACTGTTGTTTAGTACTTCTCAGTAACATACTAAAAATTTCACTGGTATTCGGTACCACCTGAAATACTCTCAAGTACACAGTTAAAATTTTTAACGGAAATATATCATTAATAAACTGAAATAGTGTCCATAAAAGAAAAAAAAATAGGGAAATGTCTATAGTAAATATACACTACCGTATCATACGTAATATGTCCGTAAGTCTGTTGCAGACACTTGCACGGAAAAAATCGAAAATTTATGGGTTAGACAAAATATAGGTATTAAGGATATATTTTAATGACATCGCCGGTAAAACTGTAAATCTGTAGAAATGCAATTGCAGCATTATAGACATTTAAATATGGTTCAGTTCCGTGTGATGTTACTGTTTTACGGAAACTTCGTAGGATTAAGAACCAAGTTTCCGTGAATTCACGGAGGTATACGGAGAAATTTTTACCGGAAATTCCGTAAATCAACGGAGAAAATTTTCACTGTGCGCCAGATGTCAACAAGACAAAGTTTCCACTAAATGACTACTAGCACTCGGCGACAAAAAGGGAGTCACTTTCTTTTGCTGGAAATCATTACGCAGTGTCAAAGGTTCTTCCTCTTAGATCGTGCTTCTGGCATAACATACAAATCATTTTCTAACTGACATAAAATCTGATGACTAGAAGCCCAGGTTTTCAGTGTTTCTGGTTTCAAGGAAATTCCAATGATAAACAATTGTTGGCCAAATAATTAAATAACGATTTGTCCACAAAACGATGTTTACGTCACAGAAAATATATCTGCAACAGTTTTAGTATTTTTAAAAATGCCCACCAATCATTAGCATACATTACAAAAATTTTGGCAAAGAGATTGAATATGTCAGTTAATAATTTTTTACACAATTTCCAGGCACATATTTGAATTCAGCGGCACCTGTAATTATATATGTCGATACCAAACACGACCTACTAATTATTTTATTACAGTTTCACAAAATATTGCACCACCATGGACACAGTATTGAGGATCTTAAAATGTTTATCAGGTGTCCACTGTCATCCGGAATGTCATATTATTAGAAATTATATATTCCATTTGACACCAAATACAGAACTAAAGACAACATTTTCAAACCTTAGCCGTATTATTCTGAACTTTTTGGTTTGGAGAGGAACGTATAAAAATCCTAATGAGTGTTAAATTTTAATCTAAGTATGGCTCGTATAAGTGAAAAGTATTAAGTAATAATTGTGACTTAGAAGACGTGTTATTTTCAGTAACTAGTTTGGACTTATTATTTATTTTTGTCTTATTATTGTCGAATTGTGAGATAATCAAAAATTTTCCATCACAATTACTCTCTACTAATAAGCGATGCCATGCTAAAATAAAAATTTTAATGTTGTATTCCTGAGGCAGAGGAACAATTATATGTACACCAAAGAAGTTATTATCATCATCATCATCACAATTATCGCTGCAGTGGAATAGACTCCGATAATAATTGTGTGTAAAACCCGTAAGATACACTACAGCATCAATACGTAGTCATAATACTTGGCGAGACAAAACTTAAACCAGGAGATAAAACTGGACGTTTTATTAAAGCAAATATAATTTATTTTCTTTGTAATTTTTAACTTGTGGTAAATATATATGGTTTCACTGCAAATAAAAACGTAATTAACATATATTTGGTGTTAATGAATTTTATATTAAAAAAGTTCTCTTCCGTAGCAAGATTATTTACTGTGTATCAAAAACTGATCGTGGTGAAGCAGTGGTAAAAAAATTCACTTCGCATTCGGTAGGATCCGGGTTCGGTCTCCGGCTCCGGCCATCCTGCTTTCGGTTTTCCAGGGTTTTCCAAAATCTCTCCAGGCGAATGCTGCGATGGTTCCTTACACAGCCTTTGGCCAATTCCTTTCTCCTTTTCCCCCGTGTACCTCTATCAAGGCCATGTAATGTTCAAGGACATGTACATCCAAATAAATAAAAAAAATCATTTTTTAATATTATGATTGTCTTGAAATAATATCACTCACTTTACAATACAGTTTGCTGTATAAATATTTCAATGACGACATAACATTGTTGCCATTAGTATAAAAAACAAAAATTCATTTTGTTCATATTTTAACAAAGAAATTTCCTTGCCGCAAAAAAAAAATCCGTGGGAATCAAAGAAAGCGTTTATAGATGTTGGATGCAGTGTGAACATATGTCCTTGCTGCAGGTAAGCTCGTTTTCTTTGTCTAACTTGATTTCCTGAAGCAGCATACATCGCCATGGTGAATGGTTACGAATACACACAAAATTGTCCTCGCCGTTTTCAACCAATTTTAAAACAATCTAATCTTCATTACTGTTGTACTAGGAAACTAAAAACATCTATAAGTGTGCGTAAGAGAAAAATTATGCTATATTTAGTAACGTTGGTGAACTAATTCGTAACCGTAGAAAAACTTAAAAAAACATTCACGTGTCAACAGTTATAAAACAAATTAAGAAGTCTTTAAGGCTGGGCACGTATAAGTTATTGCAATCGTGTATGAATTTAGTTTAGATGTTTAAATAATTTCAAATGTAATATAATATGCAGCATTATTGCTTTCCGTATTTAAAGCCCTTTGTGTGCAATTAGGTACGTATGTAGTATAATCTGTTTATTTAATATTATTTTATTGAGCATTTTTCTACGAATTTCCTCTTAAAGATTAACTTTTCTTATAAGAAGTTTATAAATTATAAGTCTTTATTTTGTTCTAAAAGATTACATGTTCAGATGACTAAGTATTTATCGACAATTTTACACTTAGACGCTGTATATAAATTTTATGTTCGTGTCTATTAAAATGGTTCAGAGAAGCACATGGTCAAAAAAATGTTATAACTATAGACGAAATATGATTCAGAAGATTCCCATTATTTTGGGAATTAAATTTGTTACAGTCAGGTAGTCTTTTTAATTGATGAGATATTCTTACATATTGTCCTACGAGGCTTTTCGTGTATTTAGTCTGACATTCATAGCAGTTTTACTTAAAAATCATACATTTAGTCACGCGTTCAAAATAATTCGTAAAGCTTCTTAACTCGAGTTACGCATAGTTTTTGAAGTAAAGTGACCTTTAATCTTTGACTTTTCTGACTACTGTCTTAAGTGTCTATTGTTTATTATCGGACACGTAGGTTAATGTTGGCAATTTCTTACAAAATAAATTGCATTTATGAGCTGATGTTCGTCATGCACCATAAACATTTGTAAGACTAGTGGTTAATTAGGCATGGTATTGTGATGTATAACGATTAGACAATGCACATCACCTACATGTAAGAAATTCGTTTTGACAAATTCTATATTTAACATATTTTGTTAATGCAAACATATTAACTTCCAGGTTTTCAATGTGCATTTTACTAATCGCAACAAGGTGTCATCCGGTTCGTTACCTATTTAGTATTATTAAATTTTTCTGTTTTAATAATGCTAATTACACTAAAAAAATGTTTCATTTGATTATTTGTCAGCATCTTAAAATGTATACTATGACAGTATATAAGTTAAGTCAGTAAACTTTGTATTGCGAGAAATGTACATAGCTGAAGCTACTGTCAAAATCCTTTGTAACAAATTAGGTAAATTTGTGGTAAAATCGGTGAACTCTCAGCACGGTTCATAGTTTTTATTCTAAATAACATATTTAAAGAAAAACACTATAGAATTCATAGAAAATATTAAAAATACGTACGGAAGATTTTATCGATACGCAAATCTCATTTCCACTGTGGCGATATAATATGAAACAATTTGGGACTTCAATGCCTACTACACGTGAGGTCGAACTTACCACATGCACCTGCTGCAGCCTGCAATATGAGGCAAATTTGTCATATCCCAAAGAACAATAATTGACGGTAGAGAGTGCAACGATCACCACCAACAGTGCCTTGCCACTCGTATTTGATACTGTCTTGCCCCAGCCCAGCACTCATGCTCTACTTTTTACTAGCCAAGTGTGTGGCCTATCTGGCTGGAGACAGGATAGCGTGACCTCGTCACAATCAACAAATAACACATAAGTTGCTTTCTATGTTGATTTTAACATGATTAGAAGACATTGTCCCATCTGTGCGTGTTGCAGTCTACAATACGTGCTTATATGTCGCGCGAGCATCAGTTATTTTATCAGATACATATATGCTAGAAAACATTCTCATCATCAAAGCTGCATGGTCTTGGAGAAAGAAAAAAAATCACCAAATTTCAAAATAACTTAATAAAATTTAAGAATTATTTTATGAGAAACACAAATGCTCATAGGTGTAACTCATTGAGTCTAAATAAATTATCTTAATAAAAATCATTCAAATGTTACATTGCAATAAAATCATTTTTCAAAAATGATATTTCGTGATTTACCATACGAATAATTTGTGAAAACAATATTGCAAATAAGATCTGTAAAGAATTTGGTCTGCTGTTTTTCTGAAAGCAATATTTTCGTATTTTCTTCATCCATAGGGATGTACAAATATTGCGTAATTTTAAACATGTCTAACTTTAAATATTTATGTTACCGAACAGCGTCAGTACACACAATCAGTGAAAATTTTCTGAGTACATTTGCTCTATACCGAGTCCCAAAAGAGCAGTTTCAACAAATTGTATCGTTTGATATCCACTGGTAATCCATGAAACTGGTCCACTTATTTATTGTATGCACTTCAAATCCATATGAATTAGTTATGTAAAAGTGGTTTGTCAGATATATACTTATTTTTTTAATTTGCATAATCTAAATATTTGTAAACCAACACGTAATCAGTAAGTAATCACTTATTCCGATTAATATAGTGTGCTTATTTTCAAAAGTACAAACTATCGAATTGTTGGCCTTAGAAGCTTTTTAAGTAATAATCAAATGAGAGAGAAGCTATTAAAATGACATTATCTTCTTAAGGATGGAAAATTCACACATAAGTGCGCTACATGCACTAACTTATAAAATACTAAGATAAATAATACTTTATTACGTCAATCATAAGTTATATGTGTTAAGTTAACATGATAGCTTAATTTGGAATCAAGTGAAAGTAGGTGGATCCTTAATATAAAATACTAATATACGTCTACGTGTGACATAATGCTCGCGGAGACAGGACAAATTGGATATCTTCACTAACATTATGCCACAATATCTCATCCACCATTCTTCCGTAATAACAGGGATTTCCCAACTGCGAAATATTTACGACTGTTAGTCATGACCTGGACATGAAAGAAGTAAAACAGTACTTGGGTCTGTCGAAAACCTTTTCTCCCAAATTAAGTGTACCGAATGAACATCACTGCCAGTAGAGTATATATGTGGAAACTTACGTATTAACAAAAGTTATACAAATTCATTAAAAAAAAACTCAAAAACCTTTCAAAGTTAAACATTCTCAAATTTTCCTATAAATTTCTAATTCACAGTTTACTGGATTTTTATTAGTCGTATTAATAAAAAAACATAAACATATTTGACAAATTTCCACGATACCAGGTTCCTTCGAACAAATTTGGGAAGAATTAAAGTTATGTTGACTTACAATTTAATTGGAAAAATTGGCGCAATTTAAATAATTTTTCTTACTGGCAATTGGTAGCAGCCAGGATTTTATTTTTTCATTCAATTGAAAATTTGATAGCTTTTTATTTAATTCAGGGGTAATTGAAAACCTATTTAGCTAATTTACTAAACAAACTGGCTAATGTGTCTAACTCAGCTCATATATGCTACTGAATTCATTGCGTAACTTTCGTATCTAAATTTTATTAAACAATATGAAATTACGCAGCAGCATGTATTTATTACGTTCGAGTTTAGTCAGTTAAGCAAATTTGTATATTTAATTTGAATTTTTGACAGCTGATTTCTATTTTTCGGTGTATTTGTATCCAAAAAACATTTGTTAGGCTAATGTTTCATACAAATTATTAGTTTTTATTACTTAGTAAAACTCGTATCTTATATAGATAGTAACATAGTATAACAATAGGGAAAATGTGGCGAAATGTTAAACAAAGTTTTCCATTACACATACGGTGAAATAATTTTTTATAGCATGTCTGGAAATATTCTTGACTGTGAGTCTTTTACACTGTGATCTCAGGTAGGTTTCATTATGTTCATGTACTTTGAACTTCTATTCAAATTAATTTTATTATTAGGATGATATTCTTGAAATGCAGCAGCATTAATAGATAAAAATATTTCCTTTGTAGTAATTATAGTTTAATCAGTGAACTTAACTTCCAAAACAGCATGTTAATATTTCTGAGCAAATAGGAAAGTCACTGCATTTAATTAACATTATTTATTCTAAATATTTACGTTATCTAATTCACCATAACTTCTGTTTCCCCAATTTAAAGTTATGCTCACCTCATCGTAAACCATATTTATTTTGGGTAATGTTTTTTCGTGTTATATTCTAGGGTATGTTATTTTTATACGTTTATAAATTTTTGTTTGATTTTTATTTATGTTTTGTTAGTTTCTTCATTTTTGGGTGGATTGGTTATTATTTTATTTCGGGGATTGATTGTTTGAAGGGGTGATAATGGTGGATGTTAAGTTAGGTATAACTGGATGTCTGGTCAGTCGCGAGGTCCAAATATACGGATTTTTAAATAGCTTAGTTAAGTAACTTACCAGTGTATGTGTAGCCAAAAAAAATTTTATTAAACAGTTAAACTACTCGTTCAGTCATCATTTCCCAATGAAATTTTCTGTACTGGTTTAATAAGACGTCCACCCGAATTCTGCTGTTTTTTGTGAAAGTCCCATAAAACTGCATGTCTTGGTTAGCTCAGTCATATAAATGAATAATGGGAATTTCATCAGTGTTAAAACCTAAAATATTAAGCGTAGGTTGTTCTCCTCTTACTGTCAGTCAGTTAAAGTTTAGTGTTTCTCTGAGGCATCAGCAGTATGGGGAGTCCATGCGCGAGTTTGTTCTTGGTATTTCTAAGGGTAAAAAAATACTAATTCTGTCACGTGATAAGTATTCTCTTTCATAACGTTTTGCCAGAGAACGTTTTTTTTGCATACAGCTCGTTCTAAGGCACTTAAAACGTTGTTATAAATAGTCACAGATGTGGAAACGTCAAAAACCCAGTTTTCAAGGATTAAGCAAAGAGGTTAAGGTCAAAATTAATATCGTGGTTTGGTTGCAGTAATTTTAATAATATGAATCACATCGCAGAAAATTGTTTTCTAAATGATAAATGTAAGGATAGTATAATACAAGTAAACTTTACTTAAAACTTTGGGGGTCACCACTACAAGTGCCAGTCAGAAGAGTGATCTACGATACCACTGCATACCGTTTCAGTGTCTTGCGGTAGAGGGAGGTGACACCGCATCAGATGAGCTGATCGACATCGCTCTTGGCGCCGTGCCTCACTCACACAAGCGCAAAGTCAGTAGGCGACCCTCTTAACCGCTGAACAATATGAACTGCCTCTACTTCAAGGTAAATAAACTTATGTCATTACAAATATAATGGGACGCTTATTTATAAGATCTATGTAGTTAAACATGAAGGATAACGAATATGTTAGTTCCTTTCCGTACAGGTTATTTCACTCAGGATGAAGGCATGTAAGCAACTTATTTTAGAATTACTGTCCCAAGAAATTATTTAGGAATCTAGTTTGACTGTAGGCTACGCCTGTCCAACCGTCATGATCCCCTCCCTCAACTCGCTCCAAAATAACGCCAAGAAAACCGTATTTGTGTGACTAATGCAGTGTAAATTCCGTAGACACAGTATTTCAGGAATAATGAAAAGTAGGGTAATTTATAAGTTTTTAGACTAAATTCTGTGTTTTCTCTAGTGCGAATTACATCCTCAATTCCGGGTACCATACAATTTTTGTACCCCTCGGTATTTTATAAGTGGGTCAGGTTACCCATGGGTGTCAATATAGCGTCCCAAGCTATGTTACGCAAACTTGAGAACATATTTGGAAAATATCAGTATGGGAGGTTCGGGATAAAGTGAGCACTCAAAAAAAAAAAACACTGCTAGCGTTCTATTTTCGTACATTCATATCTTTCCACATGTAACGGCTGACGCCGGGAAATATCTAACCTCCATGGACACGTCACTTGATGTTTGCGCATGTAAGATAAATTGTGCAGTCGGTAGGAACCTATACAGTATGAAAAAAAAAATATTCAATACATAAAATACAGTTACGTCAATTTCGGTGAGAGAAATGCACGGAACTATATTGCATAATTTCGCTGCCAACCATACAATCAGTAAATCAACTATAGTTGATGTTTAATAATATGCAGTAACTAACTGTTTCTGACATTTTTCAAAGGTTAAATTTTAGTGCTCACTTTATCCCGAACAATATATGAATCAATTTTTACTTATATTCAGGTCCTATCTACAGTAATGCCTTTTAGATCCATATTCGCCATATTGAGTTATTTTTGCCGACTTTAGACGAGGCCTGGTTTGATATAAACCCACATAAAATCTCTTATGCGGAGACTCATGTCAGGCACCCAGCATTTATTACAGTGGAAAACTTCAAACCGATTCTGATATGTTCCAAAGCACTATACATTTTCTTACACCCAAAACCCTAAGGGCCGTTCACCGATTCTAAGGGATCGCAGGATTTTGTGCCAGATTCATCACAGAGATTGCTCACATAGCTGAACCCTTGAACAGGTTAAAAATAAAAGGGCTGTACTTTGTTTGCAGGCTTGTCAAGACACACATCATCACAACAACACCGTAAATATGCAATTTAAACACTGTGTTTTAGTGAGTTGTATTTGTTGAGATAAGTTTCTTGGATTGTTATGAACGGATAATGTGAAGCAATGTTTTAACAAGTTACCCCAAAATAGTTTGCATAGCCTGCTTGCCTCCGTACTGCTCCACAAGTAACCCCACACACTTTCTGCGAACATAAATAAACCAAAAACACTTTTTTTTTTAAATTTCAATGTATTTGTCATCACTAGCATAGTTGCTACCACATAAATGTTTGTATATTGCAATGGCAGATCGCACGCTACGTTTTAGTAAAGTACATAAAAGCTGTTTTCTGTTTTTAAAACGTTAGTTTTTATTAATTTAATTTATAAAATTGATGTTATTTAACACAAATATGACAAAAGCCACACACTGAAAAGGACGCTAGATCCAATTTTTTTTTATATTCGTACGAGATATTGCTTGTTTCCTAGAAGAAAAAAATTGTGATTATTTGTAATTTGTTACTGTAATGAAATTATTTTAGCTTTCATAGTTTTTTTATAATGGCATGTCAAATCACAAGTTTGCTTAAAACGGTTTTACGCTGTCAAATATAACCAACAGACTTACCAAAATTAAAAAATTATCACACTGATCAATGAATTTGAAGGTGATGTCCCTGGATTTTCGCATGTGGATATCGTCCTTAACGTTGTCGCTCGCCGGCGGATCATCTCGAGGTTTTCCAGTTTTAATTGCCCCTCTCATTCCGGCGCTTCTCCATCGTAGAGTCTCATTTCATGTAATCCTTCGGGGTACCGAGATAACCTACAGGCTCCCCTTCATTAAATCTGCATTAGGGTTGCGATTACCTGGTACTCGGATATCCTGTTCATACGATTTATTAATTATAACTGTTAATTCTCCTTTATATCCGATTCCTTGCCACCCAAAACTGTCGTGTTGTCAATAGAGCATTACAAGTGACAAAAAATATTTGTCCGCGGTATCTCTCACGTTAGTACCAAATTAAAAAAAAAAAATCTTCGATTGCATGAGTAATTCATGTGACCCTTTATGAATGAGCAAATTTTTTTCGTATGTGGCCCGACTATGTTTATATTGCATAGTACATGCACTTTTTAACCTTTTTATAAAATGGTTAAAAGTATTTATGACGTGCGGCTGATAGAAAATTAGCTGCTGTAATCATTACTGTAGATAAGCTTCTCATTCTTTATTAAATAAGTTGTGTATATGTGCACAGTTCAAAACTTACAAAATTCTAGTACCATTTTCAGTCCTAGAACTTCTGTCCGTACGAATAGAAACAAAATTTATAAGCAATAGTGAGTCTTCTTTTCTAAATATTGGTGAAATCAAGCCAAAAAAATACAGCAGCCATTCAAATAACGAGGCGACTTAAGTAATCGAAATAAGTATAGCTAATCTGAAGAAAACGAAAAATATTGGAAAACACGTGCATTTAATTTGTTTCTGATGATTTAATAATTTATGACATGCAAACACAACTTCAAAAAAAAATAGAAGACTGCGCTTTGTTGTTGAGAAATTGAGAATTTGAGGATCATAGCTGTTATGTAGTCAAATTTATGTAAGAATAAGCTCAAAATTAACAAAACAAAATTTGTTGATGCGTAACATTTGTTTATATGTATCAGACTAAGTTAACATAAGACTCTTTATGCCCGGAAATTCTAAAGAAATGTTAACAGACGTAGTTGTACATCAACACATATATTGAATAACAGAAGAAAACAATAGCTATCCCTTAAATAATGTAAAATTTTTATTAAAAAATACTGATATTTTATTTCTCTTTACCACTGACAGAAACAATGTTTACGGGTATTATGAATACGTAGATAATTTATTCTGTTTTAATTTCCTTAAAATACGAACAAGTATTTTTCTTTAACTACCGTAACGTATGGTTAAGAACTATTTCTACCTGAACCTTAAAAAAAACTCATTAGTCTAGTAGTGTTTCCTTAACCGAAATTGCATCAAAGACAAAAAACTCTTAGAAGTGTCTATAAATAATTTATCAACACATATTTTAAACGTTAATCCAAAATAAAAACAAACTAATTAGTATTGATACAAACTAATGCCCATTGTTAACATTCATTATTTTGGTTTTAATTAAATACCGGTGCTGAGACTACGTAGCCTAATCAAATATAGTAAGAAGTTAAACATTATTTGGCCTGATATTTAAGTAAGTGTACAGTAGGGTTTTTTTTTTTTTTTTTTTTTTTTTTTTTTTTTTTTTTTTTTTTTTTTTTTTTTTTTTTTTTTTTTTTTTTTTTTTTTTTTTTTTTTTTTTTTTTTTTTTTTTTAGAAAATGGTTAAGAAAGCAAAGAAATGTGTAGTATACATTTTTAAGCTTACTATATTTGAAAAGATGTGAAGCACTAATTAGGCTTGTATTAGTTTGTTTTTGCGTAGTGACACTGGTTGAGTAATTCCATTTCAATTATCTGTGCTGAAAAGATTTTAAAACAGCATAAAGTGCAAATTTTCTTTAAAATATTACTTATTACTTATAACCCACAATAGTAGGTTGGTAAATATGTTCATACTAATGCTGGATTCGCAATAACGCAACGGGTGCAACTCGAAGGACTCGACGCGAACAAAATTACTTGTCAGCTAATCAGTGTCGAGGCTTCTGTGACGTCAGTGCGACCGATTCAACACTGATTGGCTAACAAGTTAATCACGTACTTCGCATGGCGTCTGTCGCACTATTTTGATTCCAGCGTATAGCGTGTGTTGCACAATGTCTTTGGTCATACCATCCTGCAGTTAGTTCTCAAACTCACAACCATAGGAGATGTTTATAGTGGTATAAGAACTTCGAATTAAGTACAATTTAAGCAAATGGGGCACATGCATATTGAGACATACTAAACAGTTACGTGGAATAAAAGTTTAAACTAATTAAAACAGTGTCATTTTCATGTTTTTTTTTTAAATATAGTTTACTAGGTGTCAAATGATTGACTTCAAAAACTTCAAAATGTATGTGTGATTCTAACTGTTATTTAGTATATTCCAATCACCTATGTACGTCCCCACCCCCACCAAAAAAAAATTATAAAAATTATTATGTAAAATATGAAATTTGAAATATTGATTGTAAACAAAACAGCATATTACAATAAAATTAATTAATCCATGAGCAAGCAGTAAATTTAAACTGAAAGAAAAATAGGAACAATTTATTTTATCACGTCATAAGTTGGTTATTACTTGCAACTCTTCGTTCAGTAAGTAAATCCTTGCAAAAATAATACAATTTTATGTAACGATTTACAAGACTGTTGACTTTTAACAAGTCACACACAGTAAATTAAAATTATCTTACATTTGATTTTAAATACAATATCTACGAAGCCAAATTAACCAAATGATGATCGGATTGACTTTTCCAAAACTAACGTGAAATAATTAATTTAATATGGTTCTGTAATATTTTCAAACGCACATTTCAAACAATGTAACTGTGCGCAGCAATTGCTGTAAACTCCTCACAAATAAGGACGTTTATAAACAGGTATAATTTTGAGAACAATGCTTTATAATTTTACTAACAATTACTAATAGGATACATTTGTTTTCTCTTCTCTAACAGCTAACAACAAGACAAGAAGACATACGTATTACACTGCACCGTATATTGGTCCCCATCCACCATCGTTACCTGTTAGTGGAAAAAAAAAACTATTAATTCTGAAAAGATGACAACGTAAAGGTTTTCAAAATATTTCTGTAATGTAAATATGATTACAGCTTATTTTATTATTAGATAACTACATCTAATGAATTACACGTAATTGGATTATTTAAAAAGCATTTGCAGATAACCTAAATCGTGCTTACATAGTTTTAATGCATTTATATACAATTGTTTACACAAGTAGACGTTTTTCTACTAAAAACTCAATATCAAAATTTTAGATGAGTCAGTATAACCTATAGGCTCAGTTTGTGTGTATGTTTATATATATATATATATACACACATACACACACATACATACACACATATATATGTATATAATCAATTCAGTACATTTTGTACAACTTCAAGTGTAACTGAATATTTTCTGATTGTACATTTGAAATAATTAAAATTGCATATTAATGAGGCTAGAAAAAATAAATACTTTAAATGTGTTTTGACGTGTGATCAGCTGGGAAGAAAATTTGCTGACAGTTATGACATCAGAACGACATCAGCAAAATTACAGTTATTAAGACAGAACCATTTGCGACGCTGTCATAACTGCATCTGTGTTGTGGGCCTACATTTCTAAGATTACATGATGTAATTTTTATACAACTTATCGGAGTATTATACTGTCAGTAAAACAGTACATGATATTCCAAATTAACTTCGTAACAATTTTCAAATATGGCTGTACTTTTTCAGCCCACCACTCACTGCCTCATTTCTTTTCTGTGTCATCTTCCACCATCCCTCGAATTTCGGTTATGAACCAATATGTATATAATGAGGGGTTTTCCCTCGCAAGTTATGTTTACCATGTTTCTGAAATTTTTCCGCGTCTCTTTAAATCATATTTTCCCCTACAGCCCATGTATGTTTTTCTTGTAGTGAAAAAAAAAACTAAGATTGCTGGTTTAATTTAATCTCAGACACTGTCACTTAGCGACGAGGCTAAGCCGAGTATGTTGCTGCACTGAGTAAGTTATGTGCCTAAATTAAAGGACATCGATTTGTTTGCAGTGCCTTAATCGCCTTTACTCACTGTCTACATAAAATTGCATTATTATATCAAAGTATTTTAAACAGTAAATAAGGTAGGATTGATTACTTTACGATTCATTTTATAACAATAAACTTCGTCATTCTAAAGAGAGTTATTTTAAAATTGCATTCAACTCACAAATTATTTTACTACTCCAAGCTATAGAAATCATCTCTAGAATTATGTAAAGCACAAAGGAAGTTACCACACGAGTCAGGAATGTGGAAAAGCTAATTTCAAAAGAAGCTAAAATACTTACACCAGTCAGGTATGTCGAAAGTGGGTTGCTGTAGAGTTGTAAGCCTGCCATAGCATTCTGCTTCATCAAAGACCTCCGAAGCCAATCCTGAGGCAAACTCTTGTAATTTACAGGCGACAGAGCGACAGAAAGGTAGTTGTAATAGGTGGGGTGGTTGTGACGTATCGCTCTTATAAGATACCTGGAAGCAAACATTATCTAGCAGTTATTCATGCAGTACTGCCTCACACACACTTATGGTCTTCTGTTTATGTAGCAACGGGAGCAAACTATGAACTGGACTGAATTCGGCTGAAACATCGACTTAATAATTTGATGCAATCGAAAATAAATAGTTTTAAAAATTTTGTATTCTAAGTCACTATCTACGTTTAGGCTACAAAGCGACTGTTGAATGATTAACCAATTAATTGTTTAACTATACATGGCGCCTTTTAGAGTGGCCACTGATGCTGTCTGCATAAAGTTACGTATCCTGACAAAATTGGTTGTTGCAACTGAATTTATAGAAATTTACCCACACTTCTCCCGTTCGTGACCACGTGTTTTATGTCATATCATTATCAGTAAGAGTGAAATATACGTGGTTCTAGGAGGGAGGGGGCAATTCTGTAAGACTGCCCCGCACGTAAGTTTAGATGGTGGTGCCGATAATATTTACATGGAAATGAAATGTAAATGTGTGTAAAAAGATACAGTATCTAACATTATTTAGACTTTTGCTTGTTTTGTATTTTTGTATCTTTATTTACCTTCAACGACATATAATGTTATAAATACAGTATTTGTAACATTAGAATGCTCAGTTAAAGCACTGCTAATGGCAGCTAGTAAGAAGGACAGGTTTTATGTATTTCTACTAAAATTTAATCTGTTATTTACGCAAGCGCAAAACAACGTATGCAAAATATGTTTATTGAGGAGGGAGAAAATTTTCCCCGTGCGAAGAAAAGCCTAGATCCATCCCTGGAATGAAACTAAACGCTTAAGGGCGCGGTTTACCGCAATTTTTATCATCATTATTCTTTATTTTATTTGTACCAGATATTTTTTTTCTTATTTTATACACAAACTGTGACTTAATTTGGCACTTAAGAAATTTTTTTATCTCTCTCAGTTTTCACGTAACGGCTTGTTAAAGTCATATTTCGCATGTTTCCGTTTTAAAGACTACAATAAAACCAACTGATATACCAATCTAAAAAAAGCACACTGGATAAAGACATTGCAGGCTACAATGACATGCTCATAAAATTAAAATATAAAAGTTATTTGTATTTAAAAATATTTATTGAATTTTTAAAATTTTTATTTTCAGTTTCAGCATTTTTTTAGAATTCAAATAGTTATTATTCTATAATTTTATGAGCATGACATTGTAGCCTGCAATGCCTTTATCCACTGTATTTTTTTTTTATTGGTACATCAGTTGGTTTTAGTGTAGTCGTTAAAACGGAAACATGCAAAATATGACTTTTACAAGCCATTACGCGAAAACTATGAGAGATAAAAAATGTCATAAGAGCCGAATTTGGTCACGTTTTGTGTCTGAAATAAGAAAAAAAAATATCTGGTACAAGTAAAAAATAAAAATGGTGATGAAAATTGTGATTTTCCGCGCCCTTAAGGTGATAACATGAAGTATAGTACATATGTTACATAATTTAACCAATCGTTAGTTTCATAGAGTGAAACAATGCTTTGTATTAAATTGAAAAATATTTTCACAAACATCGATCTACGCTAGAAAACTACTGATCGATCGGTTAAATTAGTAATTTAAGTACTTCAATTCATAATGTAAAGCTTATATTTTCTTTATATTACATAAACACATGTCCACGAGACGGGGTTCTAAGTGTGTGTGGACATTTATTTTTATTTTCACTCTTCCAACGTAGCGAATTAGATTCTTTTTCGATATCCGTTACAGAGTATTCTTCTCACACGACAACAACAGCGACTTCGTTTGCAATTTTGTCAATCTAATTGCATGGGGACGACTTAACAATGGCGATGCATTTTCATCAAATAAAATCCTGATTTTATCTGTCCACGTATTATGACAACCATTGTCTAATATGAGATATATAGCGCACAATCCCGGGCTTGGTCGTAATGTATCACACCGCAAGTGTTAATTTTACTGTTGTGGTGAATAATCTCATATAATTCTCAGTTTTTAGCAAGAGGTACGATGGTATTGGTGACAGTGCTGTACATTAAAGAGACTTGGAATCCTCATGTAATTATTTTTAATGTGTAGCTACAACCTCAGTCGCAACATATGTTGGGCAAACGATTGGAAATTGGGTGGAATTGTTGAATACATGTCGTGGTTTTAAACTTACGTTAAACCAACCGTGTTTTTAGCTGCGAAACTATGGAATTGAATTTGTGAAGGAAAACCTTAAAAATTAATTTCACCCAACATTGTTTTCTAACCAAAACCCAACACAACAGAATTTATTTAAAATAACGCGGGAACATGTCATAACCTACATAACTTAACCTATTAATAAAAAAGAAACTGCTAAAATGCTATTTATGATATTGAAGTTTTCTTCGTTTTTATCATGATGGCAAGAAATTTGTTAAGGCAACCTTTGGTTATTAGTAAATATGACTATGTTAAGCCAACGTTATTTTGCAATCATTACTCAACTTAATAAATTACATACAAACAATTCTGAAACATTCAATAGGTCATATATTGCCATATTAAAGAAAACATTTAAAAATATGTAACGGTAATGTTTTACTCATTTATGGAATGTTGGATAACTGATGGAAAGAGAAAGTTTGGTAATTAGCAGATATGATTGATAGTGTGCTGGTAAATGGTGGGAAAACAACCGATGATTATTAGTTCCCATGGAACACCGTCATGCGGTTGAAAGGGTTTGCGTACTTCAATAAGGCTGGGAGCCATGTCGGAATCAAAATATAGCGAGGCGTAGGAACCTTAATAGAGATGTAAGAAGAGGAGTGATGAAAAGGGAGAACAAGGCATGGGACGATAGATGCGAATACATAAGCAGGAATATAGGTGGATCTCGGAGTGCTGAGGCATGTAAATTAATCAGGTCAATGCAAGTACCTACCAGTGACAAAGTATATTTTAATAATATAAGTCATGGTCAGTGGAGTTACTGTTTTAAGGATTTACTCCCTGAAAATCTCAAATTTGCACAAAGATGTGAGGTGAGAATACAACAGGAGGATATATTGTCTTTAGACAAAAAAATTTCTTTAAGGTGCTGTGAGGAGCTATAAGGCATCATGAAATGTAGTAATATAACCAGAACTGGTGGAGTTTAGACCACCAAAATTATTGGAGATGTTAGGGAAACTGTTTGAAAGAGTATTAAATGGAGATGATGTTCCATGATGTTCCATCGGAATGGTCGAGTTATTATACAACACCAGTACATAAAAAAGGTCCACAAAATAATCCAAATAATTATTGGGGATCGGCAGTGGTCCATTTTGTTGGAAGACTAAACTCGAAGGTCTTCAAAGATCTGATGTAAAAGTAAACAAGCCACAATCACCAAGACGAGCAAGCAGAGTTTCAAGCTGGAAGGTCTGTAATAGATAGTATCTTCACACTGAAGCTAACATGTAAAAAACGCAGAAATGTGGGATTGGATACACATGTTGCAATGATTGATCTAGAAGAAGTAGATTTTATGTGAACAAGGGTCTGCAGCAAGGCTGTGGGTTGGGAGCGTTATTAAACAAACAAGCAAAAGTAATGACGAAATAACTTGTTGGATTAATAAAGGAAGAGTTGTAACAAGGGCAATGACCTTTGTTCTTTGGAACAAAAAATGAGAAGAGCAATTATGAAGAGACTTAATAATAAGAATATAGTCCATAGTGCAATTTTATATGGTTCAGAAGCATGGGACGTTAGCAAAAAGAAAAAGTAGATATCACTGGCCATTTATATGGATTACTTAGGACGAAGTACATGCTGTACTAAACAAGAGCCTATTGGCTCTTTTGAAATTGACGATATCGCAATGTACTTCGGAGAAGTACTGTCTCCTGGAATCGAATTTGAACAACGAGGTAATCCAAAAACCCTGAAGAGCATGATAAGGTGCAGTGAAGATGTAGATTTTACAAAACCGAATACGATTGGACCGATGCTTGGGTTTGAACAGAAAGTTTACAATGCTGGGAAAACCTATGAATCATCACAACCAGTGAACATGTTACCAGTTAATGTTATACGGATAAATTGTAATTTGGCAAGTTCTACTTACCTCAATGTTAAACCTAACAATACCCTACATGAGTTTTCACCTATGGTTCCTCCAGGATTTAAACTGGTTGAAGTACCTCAAAGCATAATTTACGTTCCGGTCGTAGCGAAGTACGCACATCAAGTTGTCGTATCGATCGTGGATCAGAGCAGAGAATTGGTGAACTTTCGAAACGAAGAAATCACTTTACGTCTTCACTTAAAACAATGGGAATAAGATTTATGCCATACAAAAGCAATAAAATAAAGGGCAGCAGGAGAAAAGTATTCAGTACACTGCAAATCATCAAGCAGCTAACACCTGATAGTGAACAATTTCTTCGTAGTCTTGGATTGCATACCGTTCAGCATGGACGATTGTATTAACATAGACGAACCAGTGGTTTTTGAAGAGAGCGTCACAAAAATGGAACTTCATTTATACCAACCTTTCCTGAGTGGACCATATGCTCTACTATCAGAAGTTTGAATCGCAGTACAACACCAAGACATCTATACTCTACCGTGTCAGTCCTTCCTGAGAATTTAGAGGGACTTTGAAAAAAGCAGATGGAAATGTTCCTGTAGCGACGAAAATATCGAGCAATTGTGTTCTACACCTTATCGAACGTATCACTTACCAGCTTAATGGAGTAGAAGTAGACCAGACAAGGGATGTAGGCATAAAAACTTCAATGAAAAATTACCTTTCGCTTACACGAAATGAACTCTCTGCAGCAAAAATGGCCGGTTGGAGACTCGAAGAAGTCTATCAAGTCCCCACTTATGCAGAAGGCAAGTTTGAAGTGTGTATACCACTATCGATGTTGCTGGGCTTTGCCGAAGTTTACAAGTATATAATCACTAATTCAAAGCAAGAATTGGTGCTACCCCTAGCCAACACACATACTAATACCATAGTCAGAACAGGGGAGAACCCAGAGGCAGTTCAGTTGACACTACAGATGATCGAATGGATGTTGCCACTTGTTCAGTCGAACACCACAGAGCGTGTCAATATGCTAAAGAGGGTTGAAGATGGTAAAAATGTAGATTTCGCATTCCGATCATGGAGCCTCGAGATTTACCCTGGCCTTCCAGCAAGCCAACGCATCAACTGGATGGTAAAGTCCAGCTTTGCTACAGAGAAACCGAGGTACATCATAACCGGTCTTCAGACAGGCAGACAGCTTAGTTCCGAAGTGAGCCACTCTCAGTTCGATGTTTGCCAGATACAAAATGTGAAAATATTTTTGAACAGTGAAAGTTATCCATATGTTGACATGAACACAGACTTTGAAAATGTAAGATTCCTGCTCGCATACCAAATGTATGCACAGTTCCAGCAAGCATACTATGGGCACACCTGGTCACCGATACTAAGTCCTGAAACTTTCAAGAGTAAAGCCCCACTAATGGTTTTCAATGTGAGTAAATAAGATGAGAGAATCAGTTCAAACATAATTGACTGCAGAACCGAAATCACGACCCATGCAAATATACCTCCAAACACATGTGCTTTCTGTCTAATACTACATGACCGCCTTGCCTCATAAAATTTTCGTGACAACGTTGTGAAAATCCTATCCTGAATGCTGTTCTCTGAACATATATAATGGCCCGTTTCTAAGATGATGGATCTGTTGCATTGGAAATTAACCCGTGAAAAGATGTATTGTAATCTGCATGGTTTCGAGAGCCAAATGGCTTCGCTCTTAAAGAAATTGCCGTGACTTATGAAGACGATGGCGGGACCCGAACCCCAACCTTCCGTCCACCGTACCCATGTAAACTCCTGGACGAGAATAGCAAAAAAAAAACAAATGAATGGTTGACTAAACATTACAGGTTGTAACTTGTTAAAATTCGTGTTAAGACTTAAAAATTAAAAGAAAAATGGACTGATTGTAACCAGTTAGTTGGAAAAATGGGGTTGTAAACTGTAAATGGAAAAGTGGGTGTTTCCTGGAAACATCGATATGAAACCAATCTTGACATTGGGTGTAATTATGTGATGATTCTTTTCTCTGTTTGGATGGAGTGAAAAAATTTTTCTTGTTTCTGATTGGATGGTTGGTTTGAGTCAAAGTTCACAAATCACATGACTCATAGGCAACTACATAAATAGGCACGGTCAGGTGAGGGCTCGTTAGTTTTTCTGTGGATATCGAAGGAGACACATAGCCTACCTTGGAGTCCGACATGGAGAATACAGCAATGTACGAGGACACTGTTCTGCAATCCTCGGGAAGTACAATACCATCAACTTCTTGGGTCGAGAGGTCTATAACTGAAGAGATACCATCAACTTCTTGGAACCGGACAGCTACCACTGGAGAGCTGTCATCAACTTCTTGGGTCGAGGCGTCTACAATTGAAGAGATACCCTCTAATTCTTGGAGCGAGAGAGCCACATCATCATTGGCTACAGCGATCCCTACACCTGTACTGGTGGTACCATCTCTCTGTCCAGAAACCGCTTCTTCAGCTAAAATAATGACTTCTACAGATCCTTAGACGGAAGTCTCATCGCTGCAGTCCACTACTGAGTCGACTAAGACTTCTATCCCTTCACAACGATGCCATCAGTGTCGATTCTGTGAAAAATACTTTACCAGACTCTACAATGCCCGTCAACACGAGAATGTATGTTTGTACAATCCAAGTCGTGTATTGAATAAGTGTGATAGGTGTGGTAACCTGCTTGCTGGCATTGTTGGACTTGTTAGACACAAGAAGACTTGCAAAGGTGTGAAGCTTCAACCTCAAGAAGTGAGGTGTGTATTTTGTTCGAGACAATTCACCAACGAATGTGATGCCAGACTCCATGTAACACATTGTTTCCTCAATCCATTTCGAGTTTTACCTCAATGCAACAAATTTGAAAAGACATTCTCTCGCACGGACAGCCTACATAGGCACCTAAAGATATGCAATGGTCAGTGTACAGATAATAATGTTCTGGTAACAAAATCTTCCTTCTTAGACTTACCTGACTCTATAAAAAACAATCGTGCTGTAATCAACCCACACATCTTTAACGACGAAAAATGCTTTAAGTGGGCAATATTGATGAAATATGTAGAAGATTCGAACTCGCAGCGAATAGACAAAGGATATACAGTGCTGGAGAAGAAATTTGATTTTACTGGTTCCCAACACAACTGCAGCAAATCGAACTTTTTCAACGGAACAGCAATGGTGTCTTAGTAAATGTGTATGTGCTGACTACTGAACTAAAGGGAACAAGGTTCATGTCTGTAAAGTATGTTTCAAGCATTTTGGTGATCATCCACGGAAATCTTGACTTACTGGGAAGAAGTGCCTTGAAATGCATAAAACAAAATGTAAGCCATAATATTTGCAAGGGAACCTGTGTGTTTTTGCATGTAGTAGTATGTATGAAATATAGTGTGAAATAAAGTTCAATTTTTAGAGTGAGTGAGTGTTTTTTTTTTACCCTGAGCGATCAATGAGTATTATAATTAAATTCTGCACAAACATATTACCTTAAATGTGCAGAAAGGTAGAGTCATGACAGAAAAAATAAAACTTGCGAGGATACTAGTATTAATATATTACATATTACATTGCCGAGTAGAGGGATATCTGTATATATATATATATATATATATATATATATATATATATATATATATATGTGTGTGTGTGTGTTTGTAATGCTAAAGGCAGGGGAGTGGGTGACATGTTCTGACAGGAACGATCGTGAGTGAAGGTTGAGATGACGAAGAAAGAGGGGAAGAGCGGAAATTGGAGTGGAAGGAGAAGGGGAAGGGAGTTATGAGGGTGTGAGGGTGTTGGGAGGGGGGGAATTAACATATACATGAAAAAAGGGGGGAAGGAGTCAGTGTATCGATGGAGCTCTGCTGGGTAAGACATGTCGGTGGTTGATTTAATTATATAATTTTTATACAAAAAGTTTTTCTATTAAATAGTTCTTTACTGAAAATTTTTATTAAAATTATATTTATTAAACATGTGGAGGGTTATAAAATGGAATGCCAAATCGAAAAAAAAAATGTTTAGAAGCTTCGGAAGAAACCCCAAGGTGGCGGCCAGAAACAAGATGGAGGTAATATTTTTTTCGGGATTTTTCTGAATTTTTGAAATTTTTTAAGAATTTCTAAATTCTTTGAAAATTTGTGTTTTTTTTAATTTTCGAAATTTTGGACAATTTTGGTAATTTGACACTCAAGGTCATGGTCAAGGTCATGGCTTAATTTCCAGGTCATCCAACATGGCGGCAGGGCCGTGACGTCACAACATGTCGGAAAATCCTTATCGGCAGAAATCCTCTCTCCGACTTCATACACTGGAAGGAACATAATCATACTACTAACATAAATTACTTGTGAAGTTGTTAATTATCAGCAAACAAACAAGGATACACATTGAGAAAATTATAATCTCTATATATAAAAATGAAAGCTGACTGATTGACTGACTGACTGACTGACATATCAAACTGCAGCCCAAACCACTGGACCTAGAATCGTGAAATTTTTTGTAGGGGTTCCCTTCAGGTCGTAGGCGAGCACTAAGAAGGGATTTTTCGAAATTCGGCCTCTAAGGGGGTGAAAAGGGGTAAAATGTATTTCCGAAGAAACGTCGATAGAGCTCGAACCCGACAGCAAATCATGGTGATTTTTACTTTAATAGAAAACTTGTAAAAATGCATATTAGCGAATTTAAGGATTTTTCGAAATTCAACTTTTAAGGGGCTGAAAAGACCTTAAATGTGTTTCCAATCAACTATCGATATCTATCGAACCCTTCGGGATAGAGAGTTGATATTCACTTCAAATATTGCTTACGTAAATACCCAAAAAGTAGTTTTAGGTTTTTTTGAAATTCGACCCCCAGGCAGTAAAAAGCGGCAAAACGTGTTTTTAATGAATCGTCTTTATCTTTGAAACACAATTGGCTATCGTCGTGATTTTAACTTTAATTACTTACTTTTACTAATGTCTATGACAGGACTTAAAATCGTTTCGAAATTCTTTATTTAAAGGGGTGAAAATACGTGAAAAGTGTTTTCGATTTTCCTTCCATATCTATCGAATCAATCGAGATATCGAAGTGCTCTTTGCTTTAAATTGGTTCTTTTGTAAATATCTCAAGTACCATTTAAAATATATTTTCCGAATTCGGCCCTAAACTGGTTAAAAATGGGGTAATATGAGTTTTCGACTCACATTCGATATATATCGATCACATAGTTTTTTATATAGCGACGTGATTTTTGTTTAGGATTGATGCTTACTCAAATACCTAAAAAGTAATTTCAGGAATTTTTGAAATTCGCCACCTAAGGACGTGAAAAAAGTGGTGAAAAGCGTTTTCAATTAATCGTCGATATATCTTGAACCCAGCGTCCTAATGTTGTGTTTTTTACATCCACGAGATACCACTAAAGTATTCTAAAACGTGATTCAAGGGTTTTTCGAAATTTACTCTCTTAAGTGGTGAAAAGACCTTGAACGTGTTTTAGATAAATCCTCGATATCTATCGAACCCGTCGAGATATACAATCAATTTTTGCTTCAGGATGATGATTACAGAAATTATTGCAAAATGGTTTTCAGATTTTTCGAAATTCGATTTCTCAATACTGTGCAGGGGTGATATGTGTTTTTTTAGTGAATGATCGATTTTGGTTCGACTGAACGGGCTAGCGATGTGATTTACACTTCAGTTGGATACTTATACAGATGTCTGAGATGTAAATTTAAAATATTTCGAAATTCGACACCCAAAAGGGTGAAAAAACACAAAATTTGTTTTCCATCAACCCACGATATCTATCTAACCAGTAGCGATATTGAAGTGTTGTTCGCGTCAGAGTGATGCTTACATAAATATTTTAAAAAATATGTATGTAATTTTTTTTCTTTATAAGAAACGTGATTATTAAGAATAAAACTAAGTTGGTCAATAATCAAGGCAGACGATCCGAAAAGCAGGAACGAGCAGCGAGAAACAACCTATACAGGAATTTCACTACAGTAATCTATCTAGACGCGGTGTTGTACAACCTCTATGAGCCCAGTAAACAGATATTTTATTTTATTTTATTTTATTTTTTTCAATAAATTGTATTTTCATGAATTATTTCGACGTTACGTGACGCAGTTGTTTGTCACTCAGGTCTAAATTCCGGGAGGTTCTGGGCTCGAATTCCGTTAAAGCTGAGTGCGAACGTTAAATTCTGACACACAAAAACTACAAGGCAGATCGAATTAGTGCAATTTACATGTAGTCTTTTTAAAGAGGTAAAATTGCAGTTCGCTTTCCACTTAGGTTCCTCTACAATATCAGCTGACATATCGTCGGTATACTGCCAAAAGTTATTAACTCAAAAATGCTATTTCGTTTAAAAACAGTATTAAATTGTAGATATTAACAAAAATGT